>VYZU01032624.1:0-24374 GCA_013401355.1 Ceyx cyanopectus | reverse complement strand
GAGCCTGTGATTTTGAAGCTATCATCTCTGCTTTGCACGTGGCTGAGATCTGCACCACCTCACTGTTCCCTGAGTACTGATGAAAGGCAGATGGAATTGCCCTTACTTGGAATAAATAGTTGTGGTTGGTGATTTATTTTCACTTTTGAAGACTTCATTTTCATAAAGAAATCTTGAGCAGAGCAGGATTTAACACTCTACTCCTCAAAAAAAAGTGCACCTTGAAAGGCAGGCTCAGAAGGGTTAGAAATACTTGGGTGGACCCAAAGCTGATCTGAATACAGTTCTCAATCTCAATTCCAGAAGGATCCAGTGGAAAGAGATGACAGGAATTTCCCAAAATATAGTTTGGGATTAGAAGACTCGTGGGGATTTTCCCTCAGATGACAGGCTGTTGAAGTCTACTTAGAGAGTGCAAAGTTTTAATTGCCTTCCAAAAGACCTGCTTTATCATATAGCTGGGGTTTTTTCAGTCTCTGCAGATCCGTGACAAATTGTCTTGTGGCTCAGGACTGAATCAAGGGGAAATAAAGAGCTCATTAAATTATCATGAATTATTTTTGAAAAGTCATGGATGTTACAACAGTTCTTTGGTGTAAGCACAAAATCTTACTTTAATCTATGTTTACTTAAAGTTGATCTATAAGAACAGTGGGAATAATATTATTAATTTTTTAAAATTTTTGTTTTATTATTAAAAGAAATAAAACAAAAATGCTCAGAACTTTCCAAATGATTAGGAAAGCCTGTATTTTCTGGAATGAGAGTTAGGATTGTGATCCAGGCTACGGTGTTCTCATATGCTAATCAGAGCGTTCCAATATACTCCCCTCATCTAGCATGGAGCAGCAAGTGAATATTTTATCATATATGCACTTGCCTTAGGCCTTGAAAATATTTTTAGAACATATTTGCTAACCCATGTCAAGCGTATTCCTTTTGTCAGCTTTGAGCAGTGCTGTACCTGGCCATCAGAGGGGAGGGGGTTGATCTGGTTCAGATCTTTTCTTCACTTCACCCATTCTAGAAATACAAACATGACTTCTTGAAAGAGCTTTCAAATGACACACTAAGGAGTAAAGGGTTGGATCTAGGCGTGCCAGTTATTATGTGCCACTTAGGCTTTTCTTTGCAATAACTGTCTGTTAAACAGTGTGAAATATCATATAAAGCAATCCCCTAGCTAACCTTGATGGACCAAATGGTGCCCCTGCAAGCACAGCCCAGAATGATCAGCTGCCTCTGGCACTCCCCTGGCTTTAATGGCAGTGTTCTCACTGCTGAGAGCTCTCTGTTGATGGTGTCAACAATAAATTCCTCAGGAAAGAGCTGCAGCAAATTCCAAGCCCCTGTCTTGCTGGAAAATGGTTCCCTTCCTTTCTTCATTTTCACTGTGAGCTGGTGGTTCAATCCTTGGTTCTAAGAATCCCCTGACAAGTGTTGTCCCTCAACACCCTATTGCCATGGCTTTGGTAGGAAGTGTTCTGGCTGCCTACAGCTCTCCACGGGAGTTGCTGAGAACACCCAGCTGCTTAGGAACTAAACAACTGAAGTCGGGCCCAGTCTCCATCCAGCTCTGCCACAAGAGAACATTTCTTTCATTCCAGAGAGATCACCTCCCATGCCACGGAACTACAGTTATGGCACAACAGCAGGGAAATATTTTTCTGGGCACAAGTGGAAGAGAGAGAGTATAATTCTGCTGTTTTCTGCTTTTTGTACATTCATTTGCAGACACCGAGGCTCCTCTTCAGGGTGGTCACTTAAATTTCTGTTTGTCTTCAAGGGAAGATACCAACTTAGCAAAACTCAGATTGCTGCTGAACGGGACTAAATGGTTAATATCAAAGACATCATTGTTCAGGCTCTCTCACACCTAGACCACTACTAGAGGACAGCCAGTGTTTTTCCTTTCTTTTGCCTGGTTTCCTATGGAAACACTGTTTGCTTCAGTTAGGTGTGAGGGGGTTTTTGTTGCTCTGTGTACGTGTGTGAGCCAAGCAAAGCAGAACTGCCTGCATAGGAGTGCTTTGAAGCAGGCTTTAAAGTGACATCATGGATTTGAGTATTTAGAGCAAAATCTGATGCAAATGTGGATGCCTGGGTGAGGCTCAATACTGACTAGAAAAGAAGATGAGTGCCAGCAAGGGCAGTGTCAGGGACTAGGTGAGAGCAGTGCTGCACTGGTGGGGGAAGCAGAGGCAGCTGGTGTGGGGATGGATGTTCCATTGCTTTCCACAAACACACAGGTGCTTCTGCCAAGCTCAGATGCTCAGAGGGTCACAGCTGAGGTCTAAGGACCTCTTCAGTCAGCATCATCTGGTGAGAAAATGTTGATGCAGCCTCCCTTGCACACATCCCCTGCACAGCAGACTCTGGCCTGAGATTCATACCAGGTGCCAGTGTGGCCTGGGCCTCCTGACTGCTCACAATCATTTCATAATTGTGTATATGAAAGGAAAATGTAAGAAAGGTCTGTGCTTTGAAGTAAGGAATTCTGCTGACACGACAGATTCTGAAAGCACAGTGTGCTCACTGGAAGTACTTGAACCTTGAAATAGAAATACAGACCTCTTAATTAATCTCTCTGTTATTCTATAAAGTGCAAAGAAAACGAATACAGAGCATTTTCCTGTTAATTACAAATGGAATCTGTGAGTGTTTGAGTGTGTGATGAGGAGGAGAACGTTGGACCAGGGCAACACAATATTACACTTCCTACATAATTATGTAGGAGGGGTAGGTTTATTAGGCTGCAGTAAGCCATTATTTATGCAGATGGAATCTTTATTAGAAAACTACCTTTTAACATTTCTCTTGTCCAAGCTGTAGCACAATATCTTCTCTAAGTCTGTTCCTTCTTGAATATATATGTAGGCTTGAATTATTTTCCTTAAGGAGGAACTGACTGTACCCAAAAAAGTGGTGTACATTTTCTTTCTGTTGGTATGGCTTTAGTTGTGTTGGATCACCTGCCATCAATTACCATGACAAAGGCTGCATTGGGTGAAAAATGGAAAGATCAAGGTGAAAATACAGGAGTAGCTGTTGTCTCCTTTTGGGACCATATGTCATCATAAGCTCTACAGCACCTTCCCTGATGAAGATTCAAAGTGGTTGCTCACTCCTAAAGCAGGAATGCATCCAAATCTAAATAGAGGTGCCTTATTATCAGTTTTACTCTAAATCTTGTTAGTGAAGGAGGAGCTCTGCCCCTTTTCTAGCAGATCTGAGCCTGCCCTTCTTCCCCATCCTCAGCAGCACTTGGGGCTGAATTGTGTTCCACAGTTCTGCAGTGAGTCTGAATTCTCCAATCAGAGTGTCTCACAGCTGCTCTCAGGATAACAATATAAAACAATCAGGGAGGGGAAAAATGAGCAAATCAAGTGTGCCTCCTGAATGAAATATTGGCAGAGTGGGATGTGTCGAATCTTGCTTTTCTTCTGCCCCACAGGGGAGAAAATGAATTAATTCATCATTTTGCTTAAGTGTGGAAGAGGGCACCATTAAAGGAAGCTTAGAGGAAAGAGAATTAAAATGATAGGGCACAATCATTTTAATCACTTGGGCTCAGCTTCATAAGAGGTGAAATTCCTTTTCATTGGTCTTCAGAGTACATGGATTTCATGCATGATTCCTCATTGACTTGTCTGCTGTACATAATTAAAAACTTTGTGATTTTTTTTAATATGCCCTACATAACTCACTGAGAAAGATTTGCACTGCTTTGGTGTTTTCCTTCTATCTGTTGTTCACTGTTCCCCTGCAAGAAATGACTGAAATAAACCAGAGCAGGACAACCTCCTGCACAGCTGTTCCTGACCTGGCAAACAGATCTGCTGGAATCAAGATGCTCATGCTTATGAAATAGAAGGCAGGTGAGAAGTGGAAGGGGTAAAAAAGTGGCAACACTTGGAGTTCTACTGAAAAAAAATCAAATTAAATTAAAAAGTGAGTTATTTGTAGCAAATGAGCAGCAGTGGAAGACACAGATTTCTTTCACCAGGCAGCCTCTGAGCCCTGTCAGAGGAGGTGGACCTTTTCCCTGTGGTAGAGCTGAGCTATTTCCAGTTTTCTGGCCTTCTCCTGAACCAAAGTGACATCTATTGCTTGTGACATTGCTTCACCAGCCACTAAACTGGGACATGGAAATAAAAGGATTAGTTATGCAGATGTCATAGTTACACAGAGCTGGCACAGAGGAGCCTTCTTATGTAGGATATCATGTCAGAATGGATGTGTGAGCATCAGCCCCTGAACCCGGGTCAGTGCTGGCTTTGTCTTCTCTTATTTCCCCCCATCAATCTTCCTCAGGTACTGCTCTGCTCCTAGCAAATCTCTGGTATGGGATACTCAGACAGAGGACTGGACTGTACACATTAAAGTAGATCAGTTTATGTGACATTTAAGCGTTATTATAATATAAACCAAAAAAAAAAACCCAACCAAAACACAACCCAACACTCTGGGCTTTGAAAGCCCCGTGGGAAGAGGTCCTGCTAATGGTGAAGGGCTAAACGTCTATTTAGGGTTTCCTGAAGCAGCCAGCAGCCAGCAAAACACCAAGGCACTGAGGTCCTGATCCACAAATCCGTCACTGTCAGGAGGAATCTTCCCAGTTCTGTGGAATGAGTGCAGGATCAGGCCCTAAACTGCTGTGTCTGTACCCAAACACATTTCTCTATCTGCACGAGTGTGTGCAGACGTGTGGCTGTCACAGTGCTGGTGTGTGTGTGCATATATGTGTGTATTTACACACACACATGCTCACAAACACAAACAGATATCTTCAGATTTACAGTTCTGGAGAACCCAGTGAATAATGTAAATGATTAAAGCAGATGCCTCGCAGAAAATATTGTTCAGACCCCCTCATTTAAATTCAGCCTCTTATTCACACTTGGTAATACACTCTGCTGTATGAATTATGGATTCCTGTTTTTATCTCTCATACTACACATGAATGTTTGATATTGTTTCCAATATTATATTTTGTCAAAAAAGCTCATCTAAAATTCAGTCAGAAATGCTTTCCAGTAATTATGTATTGATTTAGCACTGTAAAAAAAAAAAAAAAAAAAAAGAAAAAGAAGTCCAAATGATATTATCATTGTTTTTCCTGAATATTTGTGCTAAATAAGACTAAGAGACTGACGGGGTTTGCAGCGAAAATTCCTTATTTATACTCCATCCAAACAGAGCCAAGGCAGCTACAATATGTTTTTCACACTGCTCTACAAATGCTTCAGCCTCAGTGCTTTGTCTTGTGAGGAAAAAGGCTGCTTTTATGCTAAATTATTCGTAATGACCTTGTGAAGTGGATTAATATCCAGAAGGGGTCTGGATTCACACTGAAGAAATATCAAATTTACCTCCTTAGGGAATCAGGATAGTCTTATTACAAGGTTCATGGGGGGGGAAGGCAAGCAAGCATTAGTGTCCACGATCAGTTTTGTGTTTATTTTCTTTTGCTTTGTGTGAAATTGCAGCTCCTGAGGAAAACTCCAATAGACAAAACCAAAACATATAATGTATTTTTCCACTTTAGCTGGAAACTTATGTCATGACATAGGATGCTACCCAACCATCCCTTTCTTTTGTGCAGGATCTCTTCAATTCCCCAGGCTGTGCAGGGCTCAGGTGTGCAGAAGGGAGTCCCCTGGGCTGTATCTGCTTTCACAAGGAGGGCAGCACAATAGGTGCCTCTCTGCAGCTTGAAACAGTGGCTGCTTGTACCTGTGGGGTGTGTGTTTGGGAGAGGAGGGTTACTGTAGATCAGCTCTGGTCCAGCTCCAGACAGAGCCCCTGTGATGGAGTGCCATAGGTGTGCTCCTGGAGCTCATTTTGTGTGACAGGAATCCAGTGCCCTCCAACAGCAAAGCAGGGCACAACAAATGGGAGAAAATGGAAGGTTAGCTGTAAAAGGACAAGCCCCATCTCATCTGAAATGCTGACAGAAAGGCACGTGCTGGCTCTGGGGCAGTCCTCAGATGAGGCCATCAGTCTTCCTTTCCAGGAGACTGGAGTCAGACACTGCCACCAGTGCACACTGGTGTGAGCTGGCTGTGGAGGAAGCAGGATACTAGAGTGCACAGCAACTGAGCTCCTTGATTCCATGGAAAACTGATCATCCTGGCAAAGTAGCCTTTGTGAATTCTCTCTCTGAATCTGTGGTGCCAAGAGTCCAAACCCACCAGGAACTTTGGACCAGAACAACAGCAGCTGTGTGCCCTCTCTACAAAGTGAGCAGTGCTAGGGGATTTGTGTTTGCCTTTCTCTCTGACACTCCCTGCTGCACATTCAGGTGGGGAATAGCCTGCACCCCTCAGCATGTGATTATTAATGTGTCTTAGACACGTGTGCTCCATACTACCAGAGACACCAGGCATTTTCCTGTCCTCCTTCACAACCACTTTCTCAAGCTTAAGTTGGTAATGATGATTTTGATGGGGATTTTTGTTACTGTTTCTTGGTTTTCTTTTCAATTACTCTGTACAGTCAGTAAATCCCTAGACATCTGGCACAGGAGAAAGTGAGTGGTGTTTCCCACTGTGATGAAGTGTGAAGGATTATCCTAAATGTAAGAGGCACACTTTTGGAGCTGATAAGGCTTCCTTAAGCAGAGGAGACAAGCAGTTCTCGTGGCAGATTTCTCAGCTGCAGTATCTCTGTCCTCCCCACCAATGCTTCTGCTGCTTCTTTCCAGGACACTTCGAAATCTCAGTCAACTCTGGCTGCTCAGACAGACTTCTCCTCGTGCTTCTCCAGAGTTTCAACCTGAGAAACTGCTGCAGGGCTCTTTGGGATGAGCAGGGATGCAGAGACAGCTGCTGCCATGGGAGCTTCACAAATTCTAAGTGCAACAGCCCTGTTGAATTTCTGGGTGCAGAGCAGAAGCTTCACTCTCTTTATACAGCATGTTATTTGAAGCCCCATCATAGAAGCCATTAGCACCCTTCTACATGACAATATGATGACAAGATCTCTGCCTGTGGTTTCCAGAGGGAGTGCCACAGCTACCATTAAGGTAAGCAGACCTGCGTGTGTGTACACGTGTCTATCCATCTGTGTAATAAATGCTGCACATCAATTCCTCCAGCTAAGGGAATGATTGTGCCCCATATGGCCATCACATATTTCAAGACAAAATACTACTTACTTGAAGTGTCATGTCCTTTAAAAAAGGCAGAGTTTGTTCTACTTATGAATATCCATGGATGCAAGCATAGATGTCATCAGCATCTCTTGGGAAATAATTAAAGCATGGCAATACTTTCTCAAGTCAATACTTTCACCTTGCAACCAAGAGAAATCATCACCTCTGCTTCTCAGGCCCAACCTACCCTGGTGATCTTCTGGGAAAGCTTCACACTGGACCTCTGTTATGTTTGCTGAGGGCATTATTGGCAGTAATCAGATGTCACCATCGAGGCAGAGCATCCCAAGGCATGACCTGTAATGCCTAGCATGACAACATTTTAAGGTCAATAAATGCTTCAGTTTCCTGTGTCTGAATGGATGACCTGAATATACTCTGAAACACACTTCACTGATGGACAAGGAAGGTCAGAACGTTCTGTCTCCTGCATCTTTTCTTTCTTGCATCACTTCATGTTTTCCTCTTTTCTGTTGGAAATTCATAAAATATTTCTGGTCTGAGGCCAGCTCCTCAGCTGGAGTGCATCCACACCATTCCAGAGAGAGGGAATATTGCACCAACAGGAACCTTGCTCTGCACACCAGGAATTTATCCACTATGGTTTTTTGCATCAGTAACCATAAGAAACCATTATTGGTTCCCCTTCTGCTGCATATTTGCACTGTGGTTAGAGATGAGTTACTGCACGGTTTGGGTTAATGGAGGCATGTTCCCCCGAGACACAAGTATACACTGGCTTTAAGATGGGGATGGGCACTTTATTATGGTCTATGACCCATTTCAGTGCTGCTTTATCATCTGCCAGCATGCACACACAAACTAATAAGCTATTCACTGCTTTTTGCCCCCGAGGGCACCTTTCAATAAGGCAAGTCATTGATTTTTACCATCAGACACACAGACTATAAGCCATTCCCTGTATCATTCTATCCCCAGCGGTGCATTCTGCCAGGGAAACCTGGTCATTTCAGGCAGATGCACACTCACACGTGCACACACACACTGCCTGGGAGTCATCCAGCTCAACATCCACAGACAGTTGCTTTGCATCCATTAGAAGATCTATTGACAGTAACCTCTTCTTCAATCCTGCCAGCATAATTTTTATTAAAAATACTTTGATGTAACGCTGAGGCCTTAGACTAAGGGCAAAATATACTCTTTTTTTCCCCCCTGATGGCATGCTTCTAGTATGTAAATCAGCAGCTGACCATCACTGACTCTCTGTTCAATCATTTCTAGCAGGGAGCCCAAAGACTGACCTGCAGTTCTGTATATAATCATAGACAGTGCCTTTTAGGTTACTTGTATTTCTCCTGGGTCTACAAGGATCTCTTATGTGGCAGCCTGTGGTGCTGTCTTAAAACTTTTTTCTGCTTTATAGACCAAGTACTTCAACTTTGTAACCTAGCTCACACTATTTAAAATATAACAGGCAGAATATGAATCATTGTGGTTTTATTCCCTGACTCTTTTCTTCTCCTCTTGCTCTGAGAATGTGCTTTAAATCTGCCGGTTTACCTTCCTAGCCCAGAAGAACACAGATGCTTAGCTGGCACCATGGCTAATAACTCCCATTTCAGTGGGAGCACACTGATTCCTGCAGCTGAGGAGCTGACCACCTTGTAGGTATTTCTCACTTCTTTTACCCCCCTCTCCAGCAAGCTCTCCTTTGGGAAATGGGTGACATTTCAGTGTCTTCTCTACACCTACCCAGATGGAAGAGACAGTGCAGCAGCTCCTTCTCCATCCCTTCTTCCAGCACCTGGCCAGAGCAGCAGAGGGAAGGGTTAGTTCTGTAGCAGGTACCCCATGATGATTCAAACACTCAGCTCATCTTGCTGTCTCTAGAAGAGTGACCTGTCGTGGCCTTCAGCTATCTTAACTTCATGTGAAACCCCAGTGACAATTCCCTCTGGGCCACTCGGACACAGAACACATGTTATCCCAGGGGCTTCACAGCCAGTCAAGAAAAGCAGATTTTAACTGCTTAGTGGTTCATGAAGAAAGGCCTTAAAGCCATAGCATGTGGATGGTATTTTTATATTAGCTCTGTGTATGATACTTCACAGTATCCAGATTCACAGAGTTTCAGGGGTTGGAAGGGACCTAGAAGATCATCTAGTCCAACCCCCTGCCAGAGCATCCATAGTATATCTAAACTTTAAATAATCAGAAGTATCATCATTTTAAATATTTTAGGCAGAAAGTTTTCCCAGCAGCAAACAGTGATTTACTAAAATAAAGTCTTCCATCATAAAAGTCAATTATATTTCTGAAGAAAACAACGAAACTAAATATTGCCATGAGGTGCTTCAGAACTTCTGATTCAGAGCTTTCTGGAGTTTTCTTGAAATACTTAAGTCTTTCAGATTATTCCTTTGCATTAAAGGGGCCACAACAGAAAATAATTCCAAATGTCAATATTACTGCAGGAAATGAGCAAGCATTTATTTTTCAGCTATCTCTAAGCATTAATTAGATGCTAAAATGAAGGATTCAAAAGAGATTTTTCCATAATGAGAAATGCTTTCCACGACAGAGGAAAAGGTGCTCTAAAGTGCATCAAGCACATATATCTTTCAAAGTGTGTTTGGAAATCTAGGCAGAGAAATGCAAGTGCAGTTTATTGGCATGTGCAGCTGCTCAGCAGCAGCTCACTGCACATGAGGATATAAAATATGATTCTGGTTATTGCAATATAAGTTTACAATGTAATTTCCAGACACAGAGCTGACCGTGAACATCTCTGGCAATGTTGTGTTACACGAGCAAATGGTTATCCCTGACCTCAAGAAGCCATGAATTTTGTTGGTTTAGTAAGGAGAATTTCAACTTCTGCTTACCCGAGGTTGGAGAGAAGGAATACCTGTTTGGAGAACTAGAAAATTTATGATAATAGTGTGGAGAATGAAGAAAAAAGATAATAAATCAGAACGATCCCAGCTCATAAGACACCAGTAGAAATCTGTTTCTCCAAACTGAATATCAAAGGATCACCATTTCTTCTGACAGTCTCTGAGCAAGGCAGCTAAGCCTCTGATTGCCAATTAAACCATTGCAAAAAACCCTTAAACAAAGCACCCCCGTGCTTGGCTAACAACCCAAATCTCAAAGGCTTTCGTAATTGAAAGTAGAAGAGATGAAATTGAGGAAATATTAGAGCGTTAATGAATGACAAAAATTATATTATTTGGTGTGTTTATAATGGAACAGAAATCAAGAGGTTCCCTTAGTGTGGATTTAGAGAGGCCTGCATGCTTCACACTGCTGTTATCTCCTCACCTCTGTGTTGGGGCTCTGGTGGGATGCTGTGGGTGATGATATGCCTGGCTGAGCTGCCAGGCTGTGCCCAAGCAGCAGAGTGCTGAGAGCTCCAGTCTCAGCTCCCCCCTCTCACAGGGGAAGCAGGGGTTTCAGATGCTGGGCCCTGCCTTCTGTCTGCTGACAGACTGCAGCATGCTGCTCCCATTCTGCAGAAAACAGAGAGCAGTGAGCCTCCCACTTGGATTTCATGCTCCAGGGGTGCATTATGAACACAGCCCCCTGGTCAGGGTGCTTTGTGAGCCCCACTAGATAAGCTCTCCTGACTGAAATTGCAATCCGCTCCCCAGATCCACAGGAAAGGTGTTGGGATTGAGCTGCAGAAAGATTGCATTTCACTCTTTCTTTCTTCCCTTCCCCTTCAAACAGCAGCTGAGTACTCAGTGCAGTGGCTTTAACTTCAGTGAGGATAAAACTGCTGGAGAAAATGGTCTCACCTGAACCATTTACCATCAGTGAGCTTTTGGATCTCAGAGAAGCCCTTTCCCTGCAGGTTGCAAAAGATGAAGGCAAACTCTTTAAGGATTACTCACTTATCAGCCTTCTGATGTCTGAGCCTGGGAAATGTGATCTATGACCAGTGGAAAAGTGGCAGAAGATGTTCATGGAAGTTCCACAGAACTGCCTTTGCTCTAGGCTGTAATTGCTCTGTAATGAGTATTCTAATATCAACTCCTTTGGCACAGAGCTGCCTTTTCCCTTGAAGAGAAGAGAGTTCAGCTCACAGCTAAAATACTTTGAAATAAACACCTTACTTCCCCCCCACCCCCAAAAAAATTCTGCTTTGCATTTAAGAAAAGGAACATTTCAACATTATTTTAAACATCTCTAATCTAATTAGTATAAACACCTAAATGATGTGGCAAATCAGTCTTCCATTTCCCATGTAATAAAACTCCTGTTGGACAAGTATCTGTAAGTAGCCCCATGTGAGAGTTGTTTATTTGCTGTTTTGTGGGGTTGTGGTGGGTCTTTTGGTTGGGTTTTTGTGTGTTTGTTTTTTGCTGGAGCAACTGAGCATGTAAAATTGCAGTCAGGATGGGGTCACTGGGAGGTTGATAAGCATTTGACTTTATCTTCACATTTCTTTTCTATTTCTTCTCTTTGGAGCTTAATGCCCACCTCTGCAGCTTGGATTACAGAACATCTGTGATTTCTTAACCTGCCCATTTCCCAAAAAGATTTATGCATTCCTTTCATACTGAATTCAACCCTGAAATTAGAGAGTCAGTGCATCTTCAAGAAATTAAGGAATTCATTGCAGAGTAAGACCAAATAGAATTTTATACATGCAAGCAATTTATTTTTTTGTTAAATCCAATATTGGTAAGAGACACTATTATTAAAAAGGAGCAGCTTTTGCATACCTTGATAGGAAAATTGTGTAGCTCTGAGCCTCACATTACTCTTTCATAGACTTGCAGCCCATTTCTTTGTGCAGTGTCTGTAGAGTGGGGTCTGGTATCACAGGGTTTCCTGGGAATACAATCATGTGTGTGCCTGCCATTTGCAGCCACTGCTATAAATGTATTGATATAAATGACTACAAAAGATGCAAGACAATGGGGAATGACATGCTGCATGTCACAAACTATTCCAATCTTCTTGTGCTATTTAAGCAATTTCAGGCTGGGCATGTCCCTTGGGACTTGGGGCAGCATCTTCCTCCTGGATTAACTCTGCTGACTTGAAAAATAACAATAAAAAAAGGCTTCTCTAAAAAAAAGGACGATTGTGAGTATAGAATTGGACGTATGGTGTTTGAAGTAGTTCAGTACAATGTAAAATATTAATAGGTTAATAATTGGCATTGATTTGAGGTCAGATTCCTTTGAAGAAGGATTTCAGAATTCTGTCTGTCCCGGGTTAATTAAAACAATGCACAAAAGGGTGAATACAATAAGTGCCAATATTATTAAGTAACCTCCTTGCTGCTCCTCTCAAGTGGAAGTAGCATGAAAACAATCTTTGTGGCATTATATTATCTATTTCTTGATAAATTCCTTCCAGAATATGGAGCAGACAAGACTTAAGTGCAAAGAGTGCAAAAGCTCTTTTCCAGCTGGGGGTAGATCTGGGCAGCCTTGTTGCAGAAACCATCAACAAGTTTCATTTAACAGAAATAGAAGCTTTTCAAATCATTTTAGTAAAATGAGGAGTCCATAATGTAGGATTTGTTGAGCAGCATTTATCACTGTATTAAAGGGAGCCTAGGCAGAGATCAGAAGCTCTGGGTGTCCCAGTGCCCTCCCTTTCACCCCGAGCATCAAGCTCTGATGCACATTAAGCTTCTTTCAAGTCTTCTGTATTTTTCAGCTCCTGTTGCAAATCTCTCTCTGCTTTGTAGCATCACTCCCAGAAAAAAATCTTTTAATTTTATTACATTTTCAATCTGTACAGGGAGGTGGTTTTGGTTGTTTGTTTTGGTTTTGTTTTTTTTATTTGTTTTATTTTTTCACGTTTCATTTGGGATATTTTATAATGGCCTGAAGGGGATACTGGCAGTTACACAGCACAGCACCATTCAGCAAGCAGAGGTGTGAAGTGTTGGATTTGATGTGGCTTTTCTTACTCCCAGAAAGCCATGCTGGCATCTTTAACGTGGACACAGATGCCTGACATCTTGTGAAGAGAACCCAACATGATGCAGGATGATTTACTTGACAACACAGTGCAGAAAAAAAAAAAAGGAAAATGGTTTAAATATGTTGCTTTCCTGTTCAAAAGCTCTTTGGGGACTTTTCTTCTACGAGTTTATCATTTGTTGAACAAACACCAATTTTAGCACCTCCAGTGGCCTGTTAGGGCTTCCACAACTGAAATCTATGTTGCAGGACAGTGTCTTTTGTTTCTTCTAAACCTTCTGCTGCTAATTTCATTTGATGCACTGTAGTCCTCGTGTTGGAAAAAAAACCCCAATGAATGATTCTCTATTTACTGTCTCAGCTTGACTCATGTTTTAAATATCTCTATCATACACCCACTCAGCTGTCTCTCTTCCACGTTGAAGAGCTGTAGTCATTACTCATATGAAAACCATCCCATCCCTTTCTTTTCTTTCTTTTCCATTTCTACTCTCTCTGGTCTTTTGATGAGGACAGGAGAATTTGACAGATCAGGAGTGACTTGGTGACTTGTTTGACATCTACAGTCATATTACATACAAACTAAAGCAACCATAAGACAAAACCAGGCATGAATTTGCAGCAGACATGAGCAAGAATCCAGTGGTAGGACTTGAGGAATGCACTGACAGATTACATCTTGGACTTGTTCATTTGGGGTTTTTGTGCCACGTTGTGTTATTTATGTAACTTTATGCTGTTTAAGCCTTTTTCTACCCTCTAAAAGCTCATATTTCATTTTTAATTGCTCTAATACCTATTTTTTTTAACTGATCTCACACAAGAGTTGGGAGTGCATCATCCTGTTGACCAACCTTGCAGGAGATAGTCACATTTGAACTGTCGTGACCAGATTCCTTTCAGTCTCCACCTGCACCAAAAGATTGGCTCAAGCTCCCTCTTATTGACATGGGGGTTAAGGTCAGACACCTGCTGAGGGTGAACCTGGATGTTGGAAAGGGTTTTTCTGTTACCTTCCCCTTTCTGGTAGGAAAATGAGTGTGCTGGGCATGGAAACACTGTGAGCTGATAAAAGACTTCAATAAGAAAAACAGTACAAAGGGTCTAAGAGTTCTGGGCTATTTGGAGGAAAAGAAAGGGGTGGAGACAAAGGAAAAAAAAAAAACCTTCAATTTTCTAACGTGGACAGTTGGCAACTGTGTGTTTTTCCAATTAAGATGATAGCATCTGGACTACCATCATCCTTCAGGTTGAAACTGTGTCATGTTGCCCTCTCCAGAGTGGATTCTTCAGTCAGCTGATGATAATTTGTCTGATTTAAAAGAAAGACACTGCCTATAATTTTCCTGTAGGGTGGTTTGGGTTGGTTTTTTTCCATGTTGTGTGCAATGTGGGAAATAATTTGTCGAAAGCACTAGACTGGAAGAAGAAAACCTGTGACAAAACTAAGGAACCCTCTTCCTTTATTCTCCCTTCCCCACTCAAAAATACCAAGTATAAAAGAATTAAAGCGAGGGTGTAATGATTTTAAGTTGAATGTTGTCACCTGCTGGATGAGATGATTTCTTATATGCTGCAGTTTATTCCTCCAGTGGCTAGGTGCAGTGGGGACAGAGGTGTGTGGTTTCAAGAGCAGTAAAGCAGATGGGGCTGTGTGACAGCTGCACCAGGACAGGTAGGGCAGGTGACAGCAGAAGGGAAAGAGAAGCAGCAGCAAGAAGAGATTAGAGAGGTGCAACTTAAACTGAGATGAGTTGCACAATTTGGTAGTGGCTGTTTTCACCCTGCCTCTTCAAAACACTTGCAGAATTCAGTATTTGAAAAATCAGAAGGAATCTATCCAGCATTTTGGCACCTCTGGGAGATGATGAAATTCCTTTTCAAATCCTCTAATCATTTCTGTGGGGATTTCAGAGCTAGGGGCTCTCATTTGGACAACTTGGCTACTGAGGGGGATTTTCCCAGATAAAAACCCAAAGGCTGTGTGTGGGAAGAAAGGCAGGGCTCTCCCAGAGCTAAACACCCTTCCCCCTCAGCTCCCTGCCCCAGCCTTGTGTGTGTTCACACCTGTGCTGAAGTGGAAACTCCTGACACCAGCTCTGGGCAGGTGCAAGAGGCTATAAAAACAGTGATAAGGCAGCACAAAGTCTCCTTCTCTTTCTCCAGGATTCAGGCAAGCAGGGACTGCTGAGGTAATAAGGGAGAAAGACTAGCCAACCCCTTTTGGTGTGTTTTTGTTTTAATTTTTTCTCCAAATCAGCTACTTTGCATTAATTTTAGGTAGCTCTTTGCTTTCCTTAGTAAGCACTGGCACTTTTTCTTGTGTTTTCTTCCTTACGTGGCTGTAAGGAAGAGGAATCTCCTCTTGTGCTGCTGTAATTCAGTATATTCCAAGAGCTGTGAGCCCTGGACATAGGTAGAGGTTTACCAAATGTCACAACATAAGCAGGAGCTTTGACTGGAAGTGACTCTCTACTGCTTTGGAAGAGAAAAGCTAGTTTCTGTAGGAGGAAATAAGATGATTTTCACTGTGGGCTGTGTCAGTTGGTGTGTTGGTCAGAACTGCTCTAGCAATTTCTGCCTGACCTTTTTCCTGTCCATCAACTAGCTGTTTGAAACAAGCATTTTTTTTTCCTCTTGGATGCAGTGTTGATGGCAAACTGCTTGCATGTTATCCTTGACATGTTTTTAGACAGACACTTTATCTATGCTTGTAAAGCAAGAGTGAGATGAATGCAAGAAATAGTCTTTTTTTTTTATCCTTCCCTCTTTTCCCAGATGGAATGAATGGCCCCAGCTAGGATAACTGAGGTGCTGGATGGACAGTCTGCCACTCCTCAGCATGGCTGAGAGGTGGAGTTCAGGAGGCAGAGTCACAAACTGCAGGGGTGAATTGGCTAGGAGGATAATGTCTTATTAACAACAAGAATCATGGCTCAATATAAGTGATTAAATAACAGTTGAGCCATATAAATTCCTTCCCCTTTCAACACACAGAAGGGCTGTGCTTATTTAACCCAGCCAAGAATTTGATATAACCCATTGGGGAAGCTTCCTGGTTTATGGGCTTTTATTTTTCATGTACACAGGAGTTTTGTGCTATGTGGAGAGACTATGGCATGTGTTACCTGGCCCAGTTTCTGTGCCATGACTTGGCTCAGCTTTTTTTCTCTGGGTGCAAGTCTACACTAAAAAGGATGCTTCAAATCCTAGCTAATTGTTGAAAACGCCTTCCAAGGAATCTTTCTTTTAAACAACACTAAATGCTAAATGCTTCTGTTTTCATTTCTTTCCACATGATGCAGTTGTCAAGTTTTCCAGGCAAGCAATGTGGTATTTTTCTAGTGAGCCCTGAAATCACAAGGTTTCTGTTTAGTTCTAGCCCCATATACCTAGCTACCTGGGATACTTTTATCCAGCAGCTCCACTCAGGAGGCATCTACATAGGCATAGTTCATAAAGTGAAATTGTAGTATCAGTGGGAGCATATTTTGAGGTGCAATAAAAAATGGCCTCCTTAAAAAAAGGCAAATGCTGACTGATAGAACAAGAAGGGTCTTCATCAAAGGGGAAAACTGGAAGAGAAAGGAAAAATAAAAGGGAAGGGGGAAAAAAAAAATGAAGTGAGAGTTGAAGGCTAGATTCTGGATCCAGGAGAAAGCAGAGGGAGGATACAAAGTGATGCACATGGCAAGGGGGGGAATGTTACAGAAAGGAGCAAATGAAAAATGGAAAATAAGATTAAGAAAAAGAGCAGAGCAAGCAGGTGAGAAAGTGTAAGCAGCAGTGCTGGAAGGAGGCCAGCGCTGAGCTGTGGCAGCTCCCAGCAGAGCCCCAAGAGCTCTCCTGAGGAGGGTCAGGGGAACTGAAATTTCCCCCTCTCCCATTCCCATGGTCAACTTCCAGTCTGGCTGAGGGCAACACACAGAGAAATGCAGAATCGGAGCTTTCCAGCAGGACTAGGAAAACCCTTATTTAAATGTCAGATATCCAAGAAGAATGTGGTTTTCCCAAGCTATAACTTTTTTGCTTTGTTTGCAGCACATGTGAAGGGTCAGTGAATTACCTCTGATGCTGAATGGAAATGGAATCCTGTCAAGTTCTAACTTCAAGCAGCAGGCCTGAGGAGACTTCTTAAATGTAAGTCATTTCAGCAGAATATACATCATTAAAAAATTATTCCTGCATTCAAAAAATAAATGTTGTGATGTGAAGAGAAATAAACTGAATTCATTGCATGCAGCTAAATAGCTGAATGTGCATTTTCAGTACCAAGCTTGTCCTGAAATCCAGGATCATGGCTGATGCTTCTTTAAGAAAGCACTAGAGGGTCTCCTGTAATTAACATTAGTAATAATATCAGAGAAAGATATTAATGACTCGAGTTCTGCAGCTAACCATTTATACCAGGAGAAGATCTGATCCTTCTTGTCTGTTTTAGCCATCTTTAAATCATTACAGGAAAAAGATCAGAGCATCTTTGGCTTTTACTAAAGTGGAGTCTCTTTTCTGTGCAAATTGAAACATTTTTAAGAGCAAAAGAATGTTTTAATTATTAGGGTAGAAGAAATTGTTTAAATAACTATTTTTCACAACAAATACCTTGTATTATGGAGAAGTAATTACATGGAGTAAGACATGCCCAGTGTCTTTCATTGAAGGTGGGAAAGCCCTGTCAATACACCCACAATGGATGGGACATCATTCTTGCTTTTCCCTTGTACCAATTTAGAGGATAGGCAGCTCAGCTGAGGTAATGGGGATCTAAAATACACTGAAGATCTGCCTGAGAAATGAGGGGTCTGATTCAGCCAAGTGCATAAACACACAGTTAAAAAACAGGTGTTTTCATCTTGAATTCTTCTGGAATCTCTTTCTGTTTGATCCAAGCCAGCTACTCTGCTCATGTGTTAGGATAATATAGTGACTGGCACCTTAGAAATACTTGGGTACAAGGATTCCAAATGCAGGCTTTGTGGATTTTTAATAAAGAAAGCTGTGTCCAGCAGGTGTAGAGAGGTTCTCCTCCCCCTCTGCTCTGCCCTGTGGAGACCACAGATGCAATACTGTGTCCACTTTTGGGCTTCCTGNGAAGGTTCCACCTCAACATGAGGAAGAAATTCTTCACTGTGAGGGTGGCAGAGCCTGGCCCAGGTTGCCCAGAGAGGCTGTGGAGTCTCCTGCTCTGGAGACTTTAAAACCCATCTGGATCTGTTCCTGGGTGACGTGCCCTGGGTGATCCTGATTTTGTCAGAGGGGTTGGACTCGATCTCTAGAGGTCCCTTCCAACTGTTCTGTGATTAGTCTAGTGGGGACAGAGGCTTATTGTTTGCTTACAACCAAGATCTGGAATTATTTTAATTCCAGAGAAATCAAAGAAAAGCAGGAAACACTTTTCATGTTTGAAATAGGGATTCTATTTAGATGAGGTTAATGAGTGGGCAGGTTGCTATCTGCCTGTGTTGGGGACAGGATCTGGGTTGTCCTGTGTGTGGGGACACAGAGGGGTGATGTGTGCCATGGTGTTGCTAGTGCTTCCTGCTGAAACAAGCAGCTTGCAGCCTCTCATGGGCACTCCATCCAGTGAGAATCATTTCCTCAAAGCCAACAAATTCAAACTCTGTCATCTCTCACCATCATAAATCAGCTGGTTGGCTCTGGGGTAGAGAGCAGAACTCTTATGTGTCACTGAGCTGCTTCAACACTTCCACATGGCAGTTCAAACTCTTGCTCTGTGTATTTCTCTTATCATTTACTTGGCTAAGTTTATCCTTTAGTACACATCCTCCAACTCTTTTTAAATGCCAGACTGGAAAGCAGATTCTGCATTGCACAAGTGCTGGTAATGGAAACAGATTTCAGTGTTTTCCACAATAGCTATTTTATTACTCCTCAAAATGACCCTAGCATGGTCTTTTAAAGGACAAGCTGGGAAAGAAATGATCACTAACCTCTCTCAAGCACTTGTCCAAAAATATTTATGAACTTTGAAAGTCTGTAGTCAATGTGGGTTTTTAATGCAAGTTATCCTAACACTAATGAGGATGTGGAATTTTATAAACGTTCGGTGTGTGGTGACAAATAGTATACTTTATAAATTAATTTCAAGTTAATGCTAAATTATTATGGAATTACATATTACGTACACTTTACTACCAAAAGAGTTCATCGTGATTAATGTTATTATGGTGAACACCAAAGGAATTAATAATGATTTGCACTTATTATAGAGTGGTACCAATGTAGAGAAAAGAAGGTTAGCCTAATTAAATTCCAGAAACCACTTTAGGGCTCTGCTGCGTTGTGGAAGCTGGTTTTTATGTTAATTAATTCTGTGTGAAAGGTTGCTCAAGTGTTTTAATATAGTTCAAAGAGGCACCAGGAAGTATTTCAGAATTATTATTATTTTTTGTCCAGGATTTCTTGACCAATCAAGATGGGCTCGTTTCCATTATGAGCTCCTGCATGCTGTGTAAATTAGAGTAAATAATTATAACCCGAAGATGCTAGTCTTTTACTGGAGGATAGGGCTGAAGTTGGGTGAGGATATTGCTGTGTTCTGAGAGGGCACAACTGGATGAGGATCAAAACTTGGGCTTAGAAATCCATCTTTTTACTGGTAGTAAGTGGAGTTACTGGAGAATACATTATGGTCTTAACTCCCCTTTTGAATTAATTACTGCTCTCACGCCAAGTCTTCCCTGGAAATAAATGCCAGAGCAGATTTGGCTTGCATGTGATTTTTCAGACAGCTGATTTTGTGACGGTGTGGTGGTGCAGTTCAGGGGGTGAAAGGGCAGGTTTTTGCACGTTCTTTGGCCTTGGATGCTCTTTAATGTGTGATGGAGAGGTAGGAGGCTTGGACTGGTAGCCTGCTGGTGACCTGCCCAGTTCATTCGCAGCTTCCCTTAAGTGTTGTTGAGCAATACAAATATTTTGGATTCAGATTCACACCAACAAAAAGAGCAATGGAAAAAACAAACACACAAATCTGCTTCGCCTCTGCTGCTAGTTCTTGGAAAAGTGTTGACTTTTAGCATTCTAAGAGACCTGTTTGGAAACCTCAATTCAAGCTGGATTTTTCAACCCGCAATTCCCTTAAGCACATGCTTCATATGCCAGGCATGTGTTTCAACTCTGGATTTAGAGGCAGGTACTTAAGGGCATTGCTGAATAAAGAAGGGCATGAGCATGCACTTAAGTGCTTTGCTGATCAAAGGAACAACTCGTTTGATTTGATCTCCATTTAATGGGAGTTAGATCACCTTTACTTGTTAGCCACTAGTCGAGAATTTGCCAAATGTCTCAACGAAAGACAGTTCTTCGCTGAGCTGTGTTCTTCTGGCTGTGGGAATAGGAATGGCTGCATAATTCACCACATTTCTTCCTTGCCTTTTTTTTTTCCACGTTGGTTGTAAATTACCTTTTGAAGTACTATGGTCTCACTGCAAATAAAAGGGGAGATCAAGGCAGTAAAAATGAGATTTGGTTGTTAAAAGTCATGTATTCGGTGGAACACCAGAATGATTTGATGTATTTTATGTGTTGAATATTTTTTTTTCTTTCTATATACAGTATATAATACATCTCTTCCTCCTTACACTAACAATTTATATTCAGGATACTCTAATGAAGTACATCTTGAGTCTCCTTTTCATGGCTAATGAGGAGACAACAAGAATTTGACTAATACTAGTACAATTACTGGAGCAGTGAAGCGTGCATCTCTGATTAGACGTGATAATTTGCAAGGCTGGGCTCTTCACATTAAGTTTGCAAACAGTTTAAAAATCACTTCCTCTATTTATCCAGCTAATCTCTGTTTAATGACTCCAGACCTGACAAAAGAAAGAGAAAATGTCTCTTAAAATCCTATACTTCATTTATGAAGCTTGTATATAGAGTAGAGGTGTAATTTATAGTAAATTTTTTCCAGCAGACTTTTTGATTAAGCCGTGCAGCTGACTTTTTACAACACAGTGGTATTTTTATTTGCTCTGTAATACTCAATTTCCTTTATGTAGAGATCTGCCTGGGTTAAGATCTATCTCTACAGATCTGGGGCTCTTTGGCTTGATTTCTTTCTAATGCCCTTTTTGAGCTCAATGCTTGATTTTCAGAGGTTGAATATTTTCGTCTGCTTTGCTTGTTTTTTTCAGAAAAGGTTGGTAAAATGACAGTTGATGGTGGTGCTTGGAAATTCATCAGTCATGTGTCGTGGGCAGGCAGGTTTTTTTAACAAGAACTTTTGCAATGCACCTTTTTTCTTTGATGCTTCATTTTCACCATTTGGACTGGAAGCAAACCAGCAAACCTGCCTGAAACAACAAAAACATCAAGAATTGGAATTCTGGATGAATTTAATTTAAGCAGCTCTTGCTGCCAGGAGGTGGCACTCACCCTGAGCAGGCAGTGGGAAGATCTTGCTGAAACAGGACAGCAGCTGTTGCAGGTGGGTGCAAAAATGTGTTATCTGTGTGTAAAACTCCACCCTGGAGCACAGCACTGATGGGAATGTGTCCTAGACAGTGAGGAACAAACTCCTGTTGGAGGGTTTAAATGAGTTCACCATGTCTACAAACGAGTTGCCAGTTGAGCTGCTCCTGCCTGGACCAAGTGCCACGTTGGAATTTCTTTTGGGATCTTCTAAAGGGGATTAAAACCAGTTCCAAGTCAGGATAGTGTCCTAGGAAGGTAGAAAGACTGGGACTTGAATAGTTCTTTTTGGAGTTTTCCAGAGAACTGTATGTAAAAGCAGATGCGCAAGGTGAGGATCAAATGGCCTTGTTCTTCTGCAGATATTTCCTTGCTGATACAGCTTTCAGAGAGAGTGATTAACTGTGTCTAATGTGTCTTGTTAAAGATTGGCTCTGGGATTCCCCTGTCTATTTTACTTAGAGATACCCAATAGCTTTTTGTTTCCACTGAAAAACAGCAGCTGTTGCAAGGATTGTATGGAACAAGACAGAAAATGTGCATCAGCTTTCTTCTGTACCTCTGGAAGTTATTTGTGTCAGGCAGGAGCTCCCCAGAGAACTTTGGATAGACTGCATGGAAAAGTTGTCTTTAAAATATAGAGGGCACCTGAATCTACCTCCTCTTCCAGACACAAAGGGGATAAAAATAGAAAAGGGTGGGGTTGAGCTCCTTGAGATGGTAGCTTTCTAACACTGATGTGTGAATTCCCAGTAGCAGAGCATCCTCCCTGAAGGCTGTGATGGAAGGGTGGAGGCAGGGCACAATGACATCCCTTTTTGCTGCTGCTGCTGTGATGGAAGCTGCCCAGTGCAGCTTCAGAAATGGAAAATTGCTGATTTCACTTTCTCTATTGCAAAGTAATAGATAGAAGGACCAGAAGGTAGCAGCTGAATATCTGTTGTATCTTCACCTATTAATTTTTGTTAATTGGTCTCATTCTGCTTAAAACCATAGCAACTGAGGAAGGCATTTTTCATTGGAGAAGTGAGATTTCCTCCCCAATCAGGGCTAGAAGTCAATGTGACTTCCTTGCACATTCCTTCTTAAAAGCAGGTTAAAGTTAATGCAATTAAGTTATAAAAAGACAGAAGCAACAACATTATTAACCTTGAATTTAAAGTTCCCACTAATTGTTTGTTGGTTCCAGTTTATGGGGCTGGCTAATTATCTGATGTTGTTTTTCTAGGGCTCATACCTTGGAAAATTCCTAGGGCTACATAATTCCCATGTCTTTTGAAGCAGATAATTAGTGGAGCCACCCTAAGTTATTTCTACTTTTTTCCATTCAGAGTGAACTAACACCTTCTTCTTTCTCTGTTTACACATCTCTCTAACTGTTTTATACAGGCATGACAGGAAACTTTTCTACTGGTCAGTCATTTTTAATTCGTATTCTCTGGTGTAAATAGCAAAATCCATTTTGCTTGGTAATCAGAGTTTGATTTGGATCTCTTGGAAATCAATGGAAGTCTTCAGAGTAGCCTTTAGAGTTGTACTCTTTGAGAAAGAAACTAAACCACTCGTGATCTGGGGAAAGGGGAGGACTCAAGTGGAGTAGAAATCATAGAATGATTTGGCTGGAAGAGACCTTCAAGATCATCAAGTCCAGCCATTAACTGGACTTATTAAATGCTGCATGGCCAGACAGGAATCTCAACTAATCTAATCTACTAAATTAAAGGAATCTCTACAACTTTTACTTGGAGTGGCACCATTTGGAAGCCATGCTCTCACTTTGTCTCCAAGCTGAGTCACTCTCTACAAGAGATCACAGTAGTTCTCATGCATATATATATATAAAAAAACCAACCCAAAACCCTTTGGTGCTCCTCTAAATATTCCCATAACCAACCCTTGTGTTTCTTTGGTCCTTAAATGAAAAAGTGAATGTAGAAGTGTGCAGGGTTACTGTTCCTTCACCCAATATCCCTGATTTTTGACCAGCAGCATCTTTGCTCAGCCTCTCTCTCTTGTTGCAGTCCACAAGGAGAAAATTCTGGAACATAATCAAGAAGCCTGAAATCCTCTTTTATAAATGACAGGCAGAATCCCCAGTGCTGAGCTCGCTGGCAGTCTGCCACCTACCACGTTCCCCTGCACAGATGCATCACCTTTCCCTGCTGAGATGACTCACATGGAAGAGCTCGTGTATCCCTCAGCAGGTCCAGGAGGAAAAATGGTTCTGTTCTCAAGGCATCAGCATGGAGATCTGAAATCTGAGCTCGCTGATTAATCCACGTGGCCCTAAAAATGCAGAGAAATCTCTACTGTAAAGTGTCAGAATTGCCCGTTGAGAAAACAGAACTAGTACTACCCCTTTTCTTTTTCCACATGGATCACAGACTCCTTAAGGAGTAGAGGGTAGTGTGGTAATCACAGAAATAATATTTAGGTTTTCCCAGGACATTTGTTCTTCCCCTGGGAGGAATGTTGAAATAAGATTCACTAATCAACTGGAAAACCACTGTGACTTCCAGCTTTACCTGCTGCCTCAGGTCATTTCCACCTCTCTGAATTATTTGAATCCTGATTTCACTTTGTTCACAAGTTCCACCAGGCTCCAGAGCACCTCTTGAACAAAGCTGGGCATCCTCAAGTTGGTCATAAACAGGGACTGAGTTCTTTCTTGGTTTACTAGCTAGAAAATAGGAGAGAGAAATGTGAGAGGGAATCATTTTTGTGTCTATTTTCCATTAACCCTAAAATAAAGGTGCCTTGCCATAGGCATATTAAGGCACAGGTTAGTTTTTTGGGTCATGGAAGTTAAAACAATTATCTCATTCACGAGGCAGGAATTTTAATTGACATCACCAAGGTTGAAAAACAAG
>VYZU01032623.1:14195-25781 GCA_013401355.1 Ceyx cyanopectus | reverse complement strand
GGCTGACCAACCTGGACACCAACTCCAAGCAAGGTCTCCAAGGAGTCCTGCCAGGACTGGCTTTCTACTGCACCTCCCTGTGGTCTCTTCCCATCTCATTCCTCCAGACCTTTGCTGATCAAATCATCCCCTTCCCTGCTGTTGAAACTGTATTGTTACCCTTATTCCAATCTCTTCACAGGCCTCCTGGATATTTAATCAGCAAATTCAAGCTCCTCTGTTAGAAACTCAAGATTCAATGTGACTTTCAAGAAACTGGCAACGTAACGACCTGATAAGACACGGGAACAGTTGTTATTATTTTAGTACCAGACTTGCTGTCTCTCTCCATTGCCTGGGCTCTATCTGCTTATTTTCCCTGTGTCCTTCCAGTTATTAGGAGGAATTCTCTCCCCAGACCTCAATAAAACTCAACGCTGCCTTGCAAAGACCAGAAGGTTCTCTGCTGCTCCTTCTCAGGCCAACTCACCACAATATTTGGAGCTATATTTTCACAAATTCTTGCAGGAAAAGTCCTACCAAGAGTTGTAAAGTTGTGACTTTTAAAACAGCACCTTTATTTTTTTTTTTAGTTAGGTTAAGATAAAAACTTTAAAACAAACCCACCAACATCACAGAAACATTAAAGAATTAATGGAAATAGGCAATATTTATTAAAACACATTGGTTTAACTCCTATTAATTCCTATATGCTTTTCCAAGAGATAAATGTTCAGGTAGTCTATGTAAATGTTAATTTTATAATTAAGAGAGCACCCCCTCATTCACACTTCTTATCTGTCTCCTTTAAAGCCATCTGGAAAATAACTGCAAGATTTAAATATTCCACTGTTGATTATTAAACAAATCAACATTTTGATTGGTTATTTAATTACAGAATTAAAAAATCCCTAGGATTTGATTGCAAGGAAAAATTTTCAATGCAAAGTGACTCACACCACTTGAAAAAAATCAGCCACAAAAGCAGGTTTTTAGGCTCCTAGTTCCCAAGGTGAGCACTTCAGCATGTGCAGGATGGAGCCTGAGAACACGGAACACCTGCAGAGCAGAGGACACCCTGCCCAAACCATCCTTTGGCTGCTCCTGTGAAGGAGTAATGTGCCAATGGGGACCAGTCAGCTCTGGGGCCAATACATCCTTGGCTAAGCCCCATCCCTGCATCCCGAGCTCAGATTTAGGACAAAGGCAGGATACCTCACATTGAATCTGGTTTTTTTAAACTCAATTATTCTTCTGGTCACCATCTGGTCCCTCAATCCAAGGAAGCTTTGTCAATCTACATGCTCTCCTTCATTTTGGTCCAAGAAGCACGAGTGTATTTTGGTTATTGAAGGTCTCCCTGCTCCCTGCTTTTGTAGTCTCAGTTAAAGCTCTTCAGAAATCTTAGCTGCTTCAGTACAAATCCCAGGCTACAAAACAATCAGAGGGGAGTCACCCTTTTCTGGAAGAAAATGTTGCTGAAATCCCCTGATGATTGAGTCTTACACAAAAGAATAAAGATCTGATTCATCTAACAACAACAACACACTCTTCCAGCAGATCCCACAGCCTTTGGAAACACTCTTCTTTTCCCAGCATCACCATGATGGTCGCTGGCTGGAGCCTACAGTGGGGAAACAACCAGGAAAGCTGTAGAAACAGCAACAGGATTGGATTTGAGGCCAACAGGCAGGAGGGTGCAATGCAAGGACATCATCCTGGGGAAGGACAGAGCAGCTCTGGGTTATTTGTGCACATCCTCCATGATGTAATAACTCTGACAGCTCAGAGCAGATCCATTACTTTTGTATCTCTGGCCATCTGAGCAGACAGATGATTGTGGCTCATTTTATCTCCTCCTTTCCTCTCTACAACCCTGGGCCAAAAAAGAAACAGCAATAGGAATAGGCTATGGAGTAGGAAAAATGATTCCTGCATAGAATCATTTGAAGGGACCTTTCAAGGGCACCCAGTGCAGGGAACAGGGTGCTCAGAGCACCCCCAACCTCCCCTGGGATGGTGCCAGGGATGGGGCAGCCACCACCTCTCTGGGCAGCCTGGGACAGGCTCTGACACCCTCAGCACCAACAATTTCTTCTTCTCTCCAGTCTCAATCTCCCTCTTTTAGTTCAAACCATCCCCCCTTGTCCTGTCCCTGCTCAGAAGCATCTTGGCTAAGTCCAAAAACAATAAAGTTGCCTCTAAGAGATACTGGAGTGATTCTGCACTCAGACACTGGAAGGATGTTTGCTGCTCACTGAATTTGGAATGATGGCCAAAGCTTTCAAGTTTTACTAGCCACTGAATGGTTTGATGATGCACAGGGATGGAATTCCCAGATGGAAAATACGTTTAAAAACCCATTTGCCAAGAGATCTTTTTCTTTTTGTGGATGGTGACAAAGTCTTTTTCAGCCTTAACAATCCACAAATATAAAGTCTTCCTGTTGGAACTATCATCACATTTCACAACTATAAAGTCTTCCTGATGGAACTATCACCACATTTCAGAACTATTACTCTCCCAACAGCTCCATTTAAGCATTGTTATGGCTCAGCTAAAACCAGTAGGGCTACACTGCTTTGCACCAGCCCAGGAGAAGCTCTGTGAGTCAGAGAATCATTCAGGTTGGAAAAGCCCCTTGGGATCAAATCCAACCATTAACCCTGCTCTACAAAGTTCACCCCTAAACCATGTCCCTCAAACCCACATCCAAACCACCCTGAAACACCCCCACGGCTGGTGACTCAACCCCCTCCCTGGGCAGCCTGTGCCAGGCTCTGCTAAAACCACGGCGTGGCTTGAACCCAAGATCCAAAGGTATTTCCACAAGAGTCTCTTTTCTCTCGGCTTTTGGCCAAAAGGCAAGGAAGAGCATGTTGGGAAAGCCAAAGGAGACAGATAAACAGCATCACTCTGAAGACGTGTGTGCCTTCAAAGAGAAGCTGAAGTCCCACCGTTGTCCTTCGAGCGCCGGCACAGCGAGCAAAGTTCAGGCCTGCAGCAGCAGATCATGCACAGCGCCGTGTACTTGGTAATGAAATCTTACTGAGCAATTTGCTACTAATTTGTGTCGTGTAGCAGCCAGAATCAACCACTTAGGTTTAATTCCCAACCAATTAGCACTGTCCGAGGGCAGTAATTCCACCTGCGAAGCGATTCCTCGTCACGCGCTCTGCGGCCGTAGCCAGGAACGTGGCCACTCGAGGCCCATAGCCCATTCCCACAGAAACCCCCCGTGGCAGCAACACTGGGGTCTCTTTTTGTGCTTCGGCCCACAAATGCTCTTTGGTGAACGGAGAGATGTAAATTTCTTATCACTGTGAAGATCCACGAGGAAAATTAAAACATGACGGGGCATAAAAATAGCCATGGTGGGGCTGGGAAGTCTCCAGAGGAGACTCCACAACCTCTCTGGGCAGCCTGGGACAGGCTCTGACACCCTCACAGGGAAGAAGTTTCTCCTCATGTTGAGCTGGAACCTTCTCTGCTCCAGTTCATCCCCATTGCTCCTTGTCCTGTTGCTGGGCACTGCAGAGCAGAGCCTGGCCCTTTCCGTTGGACACCTCAGATATTTACAGGCATTGATCAGATCCCCTCTCAGTCTCCTCTCCAGACTAAACAGCCCCAGTTCCCTCAGCCTTTCTTCACAAGGGAGATGCTCAAGTCCCTTCATCATCCTCATAGCATCCATTGGTTTCCAGCAGATCCCTGTCTCTCTTAAAATGGGGAGGCCAAAACTGGACCCAGTATTCCAGGTGAGGTCTCACCTGGGCAGTGAACCTCCCTACACCTGCTGGAGTTAACTTGGTTAACTGGAATGGGTTGGAAGGGACCTTTTGAGGTCATCCCATCCAACCCTTTTGCACTGAGCAGGGACATCTGCAACTAGAGCAGGTTGCTCAGAGCCCCATCAAGCCTGGTCTTCAACACCTCCAGGGATGGGGTTTCCACCACCTCTCTGGGCAATGTGGGCCAGGTTCTCATCACCTTCATAGTAAACAGCTTCCTAAAGTCCAATCTAATCTATCCTCCACTAGTTTAACACCATTGCTGTTCTGCCCCTGTGCTGTTGGCATGTCTCTGAGCTGTTCTCCTCTGGCATTAATTCTCTTTTTTTCTTTTCTCTTGCCAAGAAGGTTTTTGCACCCTGGGAGACAATCTGCCCTCCAGCTCGGAGCCTATTCCCTCTCATTTTCCAGGGCTGCAACAAGAGTCTCAGGCTGAGCTGTCACCAGGATTTAAAGCCCTGACCCCTGAATTGAAAAACACTGACCTTGGCTGCTTAAAAAAAACCAGGGCCAGTTCCTTCAGCTTCAGTGTGGCCGTGGTCTCTGGTGTTTGCTTTATGCCCCAGCCTCAAAAGGAGATGAAAACCTCACCTGGCCCAAAGGTACAACCATCGTGCAGCTTAATGCTGTGATTTTTCTCACATGAAATGGCCCCAAATCTGCCAAGGACATAGTCTCCTCCACAGAGAAAGAAACACTTTTTTTTTCTCGTTGGTAATTCCTCGCTACAGATCAACAAAAGAAAACCCCATTTGGTTACAGAGTGACCTTGGGCCACAAGAGAAATAAAGCAGGCAGGTGAAGTAACTGATATCTCTTTCAAGTCAAATAAAGGTTGCTGCAAACATTGTCCAGAGCGGCAGTAAACATTTTTTTTCTGGGTTGTTTTAAGTCCACACACTTGTTTTATGTTCATCTTTCTGTATTTTGTGCTCTTCTCAGAACATCTATTTGCCTCCCCTGTCCGGGTGAAAAATGCTTTTTATTGCAGAACACTGTGTAGAAATCTCCCCCAGGTGTTTGCAGACCTGCTCTGCTCCTCGCTCAGCACTGCTCTGCTGCTTCTGGATCACAGCAGCCTGCCCAGCGTTATCATCACCACTGAACCACCTCCTGAAGGGCCACATCTAGGTGGTTTTTAAATCCCTCCAGGGGTGGTGATTCCACCTCCTCCCTGGGCAGCCTCTTCCAATGCAGTGACTCTTCCAGTGTAGAAATTTTTCCTACTGTCCAACCTAAATATTCCCTGGTGCAACTTCAGCTCGTTGCCTCTCATCCTATCACCTGGGAGAACAAACCAATACCCACCTCAACACAACCTCCCCTCAGCCTCCTCTTCTCCAAAATAAACCCCCCCAGCTCCCTCAGCTGCTCCTCACAACGCATTTTCTCCAGCCCCCTCACCATCTCTGTTCTTCTCTGGACTCCCTCCAGCCCCTCCAAGTCTCTTTTATTCTGTGGTTCCCAAAACTGAACCCAGTGCTCAAGTTGCAGCCTCACCAGTTCCCAGTCCAGTGGAACAACCAACCAACCAACCCCTCCTCTAGTCCTCCTGGACACACCATTCTTGTCCCCCTGGGCACACAGTGACTTATGCTCAGCTGGGTGTCACTGCACCCCAAGGTCCCTCTCTGCTGGGCACTTTCCAGCCACTCCTCCCCCCTGGAGCATTGCCTGGGGCTGTTGTGACCCAAGTTCAGCACCTGGCACTTGGCCTTGTTGAACCTCATCCCATTGGCTTCAGCTCCAACCTGTCCAGATCCCTCTGCAGAACCTTCCTGTCCTGGAGCAGATAATACTTATTAATACTTGGAAACCAACAAGACTAAGCAAAGCCAACCCAGAAATCACTTTCTGAAGCTTGTGTGACACTGTAATCCACTGCCAGTCTTTGCTCTGACAAGCTATCTCACTGAAAACCATCCTGTTATATCAGCTAACGAGCTGGGGGCTACGACAGCTCCACTTGTGGTTTTGAGTATCCCATAATTCAATTGAGAAAAGCAAACCAAAACACAACAGGAGCTACAGGAAAATGTGTGCTGCCCTCTCTAATGAAATGTGAGTCTCCCTAAAAAGAGAACCAAGCAAATGCAACCACAGCCCATAAACTGAACAGTCCTAAAACCTGCAGAATCTGCTCACAATCATTGCTGAGAGGAAAAGGAGTCAGTCCTGACCAGGACATACAACAGGAGCAGCCTGAGAGGGGATCTGATGGATGTCAGTAAATATCTTGAGACAAATGGAAGGGGCCAGGCTCTGCTCTGGAGTGCCCAGCAACAGGACAAGGAGCAATGGGGATAAACTGGAGCAGAGAAGATTCCAGCTCAACATGAGGAGAAACTTCTTCCCTGTGAGGGTGTCAGAGCCTGTCCCAGGCTGCCCAGAGAGGCTGTGGAGTCTCCTCTGGAGAGATTCCAAACACCACCTGGATCTGTCCCTGTGTGGGCTGCCCTGGGTGACCCAGCTCTGGCAGGGGGTTGGACTTGATCTCCAGAGGTCCCTCCAACCCCCCCAAACTGGGATTCTGCACCAACACCAGCAGACAACATCCTGAGCTTTCAACGTGGCTGAGCCCATGGGACTCTGCACTTCAACAGCTGGCATCAGACCAGAGACTGAAACCAAAGCCCTGTGAGCAGATCTGCCAGGAGCAAACAGCAGAGCTCTTCTGAGTTCATTTGTACCCTCCTAAGTGCTTCCTGGGAAGGGAATAATCAAATCCCCACTCCGAAGGCTGCTAAGAAGACACTGCCTGGAGAATGAATTGGGAAACCTGGAGTTGTGTTCAGATACAACCTCAAAGAAAGAAATACAAGCACAAATAAAGGGAGAAATACAAGAATAAAGTCTCTGGATATGGGGCTGTTTTCTTGGGGAGACAGGTTTGTGTTCCACGTTCAGCAATTCTACCAGGAGGGAATACAGTCCAACAATTAATTGTTTTCCTCTTCCCACAGGATTCCATAAAACTTTGTTATTTCTTCTAAAGTCTGCTTTTTTTTCCCTTTCCTCCCAATGTTTTACACATAATTGCCTTTTTTTGTTTTCAGCAAATCTATATATTGCTATTCTCCTTCTTCCAGCTGTTTCCTCCACTGTTCTAGTTCATCTACCCTCTCAACCAATTTTATCCAGCTCTGTTTTATCTCCAAAATTGCATTTTCAAGGTTATTGAAGAAACATGTTTTTTTCCCTCTATTTTCATTTCCCTGTTGAACTCCACCAGGCCTTGGATTTATTTGGGAGCTCTGCCTAGTTAGTGGGATTGCGGAGTTGATTCCACCTCATTGCTAGGAAAAACAGACTGGCACGTGCCTCCTGAACTCCCTGAGTTTTCATCACTCTCCCCACCATTCCACACCATTAATCTCATCTCTCTGTGCCACTGGGGCACTGCAACACCAACAGTTTCTTTGCAGTTATCTCAAAGGTGATGTATTTTTATCCAGTTTAAGAGCCCCAGCAATAACTAATGGTAGGGAAGAGCCAAGCTCTTTCATTCCTTGGTGCTGCAGGATCTCCTAAAAGAGCTGACTGTCCTCCTCAGATGTCAAAAATAATTCAAATCCAGAGGAAGAACTGAGCTTAGAAGAATGTGAAGAGGAGACACTCACATTGGAGGGGCTGGACAACCATCAGCTGGACTAAAATGACCATTGAAACCTCCAGAGAAAGCTGGTGGGGAACCAGGGAGACATAAGAAAGTGATTCCAAGACAAACCCAATGCCTGCCTTGAAAAGGAGGGTGGGAGGAGGAGGGGAGAGCTACAGCCCAGACCTCTTAATTGCAGTTCCCAGAAACATTCCACAACAAACAATCCAATAATTGGAAGATAACACGGAAATGAGTCACTGTCACCAGGGATTTGTCAACAGCAGATCATGTCAAAATAATCTCATTCCCTTCTTTGAGAGTGAAAGGGAGACAAGGAGCTGGGGAGAAATCACTGTCCTGAGCCAGGCATCTGGAGATATTCCAGGGGAGGCTGGGAGGGATCTGAGCAACCTCTTCCCAAGCCAGCTATGTGGATAAATAGAGCTGGACAAAGACAGCACAGGGAACCATCCTGCTGGGAAGGGGGTCTGCAAAGAACCCCTTGACTCCAGGATGGATCAGAGCTGAACAGACACCAGCAGTGTCCTGCTCTGTGCATCAGTCTGTGGTGGAGACCAGGTCTGTGACTTGTTACCCAGTAAAGAAGAAAATCTGATCATAATAAATATGAACAATATAATAAATCTGGCTATGCTGCTACACCTCGAGGGAAACAGTTGATTAAAAGAGGGATAAAAATGGCTTTGTTGATAAGAATGTGTATTAATGGGCATAATAACTACCAAGGAGTCTGGAAAAGTGAGCAATACCTATCAATTGTGAATGGTTTGAATTAAGTTTTCAAGAGCCTGGACAAGTCAGAAATAACAATTCCTCTCCAAAAAGCTAGGATGTGCCACCTCTTTGTTTAGTCTCCAGCATGTGGATGTATCAGCCCAATGTTAAATGAAAGGTGTGAAATTTCCCTTTTGGTGTGTGCAAAGCTTCTGCACATAAAAAGAAGAGCATGAAAAAACCAATTACAAGGAATTTCTGTCACAAACTTTCCTTGAGAAAGCAACTTGTGCAGCTCACTAAAACTACCAGCTACCTGCAAAGAAACCTCACTGAATGATGCATTGGTTTGTTTTTTTCCCCACTAACATTTGTGTTTAAGCTTCAGATTCTGGGCTACTCTCCACTTTGCCATCTTTTGGAATTTCTGACAAGAAAAAAACCACCTCTCGGAAGCTTCTCTCAGCAGCTATAGTTTTGATATTAAATAAAAGCAATCCAGATGATCTCCTGCTCATGTGCAATGTCCCATGTTGCCCGGGTTTGCATATTCATTACCTCTCCAGGTCACCACATACACATTGCCTCTGACCTTGCTAAATGTCAAAAAGCTCCCAGTCTTTTGCTTTGCTGATCAAGCCATCAATTATTTCCATGTCTTTTTCCTCCCTTGCTCCACTCAGATAAATTAACCAAGAAAGCCACAATTCCTCATGCCTGATGCTGAAATTGTTCTCTCTTTTCTTTCAGTGTGGATTTTATAGGAGAGGCTTTGACTGTTGTTTTACAGCAAAGCATGATGAGCTTCATGGAAAAATTCTAGTCTAAGAACTAAGGAGTTGAGAATTCCACCCATAGGTTAAACACAAGGACAGTGGTAACAATATCTGGGCTGCCTAAATATCTGTATCTATATAAGGCAGATGGAATCTTTAGGCTCAGATTGTATCTCTGCCATATGAGACCAACCTGCACCCCAAGGACACCAAGTTCCTCCAGCAGAACACATCAGGATGGAGAGAGCAACCTCAGAAAGCAAAATAAAGTGAGAAATGCAAATGGGAGCAACAGGGATTTTACAGTTATGGAAATAATTTGTTCATCTCCTTTGGTGGAACATGGTGGTGCCCAGGGTGGTGGTGGAGACCCCAAACCTGGAGACATCCAAGGTCAGGCTTGATGGGGCTCTGAGCACCCTGCTCTAGTTAGAGATGTCCCTGCTCCCTGCAGGGGTTGGACTGGGTGACCTTGGGAGGTCACTTCCAGAAAAACATGTAAATTGGCCCAGAAACGTAGAAGCAGCAAGGTTCAGTTCCAGCCTTGGTTTCCCCTGCCCTCTCTCCCACCACAAACAGCCCAAATCAAACCCAAATCCCCTCCATGGAGAAAGAAGTCATTCAGAAAGCAATAAGCCCAACAAGCTGGGAATGTATTTGGTTATGTAACGTGTCCTGAATATTCATCTGCTTCTTGCACTCCAATCTTCAATCATGAGGGAAGGGAAAAAAAAAATAGTTTCACTGTGATGTAAAGAATGTGAATGTAAAATGCAAATACTGATTTCCTTTATCATTGCAACCTGCTTAAAAATAGATTTCAATGCTTATTGGAAAATAAAGACATTCTCCCCATTCAATTACTCTTCTCCCCTCTGAAGATTCCCTGGCTACCTCCCTTTTCATACATTTCCATAGTTAAACTTTCATAAGCTGATTTGAAAACCTAGAAGAGTTTCCCCTCTCTGGGAGTTTTACCTGCACTCCTGATCCCCTCTCACTTAACAATCCCAGAATTCAGGAGTGCACAAAAACCTTCCTAAGTAATGAGCTGTTGTCATGGCCCCGGGAAGCACCGAGCGTGTTCCTCTGGAGATGGAACTCACTGTGCCCATCTTCAACCCGGAGCCATCCTGGTCCTCACCCCCTCCAGCCCACCCCCATCCCTGGGCTCTGCCTGGCAGTCTCCTGGCAAATTACCTGGGGGATTAACCACCCTACCTGCTAAAAAGTTGTTTGGAATTACCTTCCTAAATCTCCACCAGTTTTAAGCTCATTAATTCCAGCTCTCTTTTGGATGGAGAGCACCTTGCCCCTTTCTTTTGCAACAACCTTTCATTTCATTATTAATATAATATTTACACATAAATATTTCATCAGGCACATATTTAGTCAGTCATAGAACAGACACAGCGATTTTTTTCCAAGCTGCCAAATTGCCTAAAGCATAAAAGGTTATTTTTTTCCTTTCCCCCTTGTCCTCAGCTGCAAAACCCACCCAAAATCAAAGCAAAGCAGACCCAGTTCTGAACTCTGCTGCCAATGGAAACCCCCCAACGACTAATTTATGCCCCACTGATAGACTCCAGCTCTGCAGTGATGCACCTGAGCTCATAACTCAGCCTCAATATTTCTTACTAATTAGCTGTGCTCCATTTCAAACACCATCCCTGCAGAATATCCCCCTTCAGAGGGATTTCATTAGCTCTCCAGGATTTACAGCCGAGCAGGAACCACACATCAATCTGAACTCAAAGCAAAAGGAACACTCAGAGCATCACAACGTGGCTCTGCCAGCCGGGCTGCCATGGAAGAGCTGGGATGTTCTGGGAGGATTCACCAGTACTCAGAGGGCAATGGTTCTGGGAAAACCAGTTTAGGTGAGAAATTAGGGCTGAAGTAAAACCAGAGCATTTTAGCCACGGGCTTGTGGGTGGCAAAGGCCCCCAAGAAAAATGAGTCTGTCCTTCAGAGAAATCATTCGGGTTAGAAAAGCCTCTTGGGATCATCCAGTCCGACCATCAGCCCTACTCTACAAAGCTCCCCCCTAAAGCACGTCCCTCAAACCACATCCCCCCCCGGGCACGAGCAGGCGTGCCGAGCAGCGGGGCACTCACACTGCACGATGAGCTGCACCAGCGCGTCGCGGGGCTTGACGTTGAAGCCGTTGTACTGGCTGGTCTGGCAGCGGTAGGTCCCGCTCATGTCCCGGGACACGTTGCTGATCCTCAGGGTCCCGTCGTAGCTCTCGCTCTGCAGAGCCCCGTCCGGCATCGCCACCTCCTTGTCCGCCCGCGACCACAGGATGATGGGCTTGGGCTTCCCGGTCACCTGGCACTGCAGCTCCACCGTGTCCCCTTCCCGAGCCACCAGCGGCGACTTCTCCTGAGGGACCGTCAGGTTGGGGGGCACTTGGAGGAGAAAAAGGAGACGGTTCAGTGGTCGGCAGGGCAGAGGCTGCAGCACACAGCTCCTTCCGTGCAACAGAGACTGGGCATCATGGAGTCACCCGCTAACCCAGCGCTGCCAGGGCACCGCTGCCCCGTGGCACCACAGCTCCATGGCTTGGAAACCCCTCCAGGGGTCACAGGGACCGAGAGGAAAGAGCGAGAAGAAGAAGAGGAGGAAAGAGCGAAGAAGAGGAGGAAAGAGCGAAGAAGAGGAGGAAAGAGCGAAGAAGAGGAGGAAAGAGCGAAGAAGAGGA
>VYZU01032622.1:19970-30631 GCA_013401355.1 Ceyx cyanopectus | reverse complement strand
TTCAAATATCTTTTTGCTTGTTTTCATCAGTGACTTCTTGCTGCTGGTTTTGAAGGATATAATGGTCCAGAGGCCTGACCTGCGCATTATACTAATGAGTGCCACCTTGAATGCAGAGCTTTTTTCTCAGTATTTTCACTCCTGCCCTATTATTAACATACCAGGTGAAAAATATTCCTTTTTTTATTTTGTCACATACATTGGTTTATGGGGTTGTTTTCAGTATTTCTGCTTGCAAAGTATTTCTCAAGTGCAAGGGGCTAGTTTGCAGAGTGACTGGATGAGGATTTAAACAAGAGCTATGATTCTGAGAGCTTTTAGAAGGCAAGACCCATGAGATTTAGGAGACACAAGACTTGGAAATGCAGCCTTTTTTTGTGCTAACTCTATATCAGCAGAACTTTTTTCCCCAAAAGACAAAAGTGGTATCTGTGCATGACACGGTGGTGGTTCCCTGAGCTGGTTTCACCACAGCTGAAGGCTCTTTTCTGTCCTTGTGAAAAAGCAGCAATGAGAGGTTCCAGATGGATGTGTGCACATTTAGCCAAACGTGTCTTTAAATTGCCAAGTTATTACGTGCAGCATGACAAACACAGAACCTCATGGGTATGTTCCTATAAGGATATTGGCCCTTCTCTAACTGTTAAAGAGCATGTTACCAAGACTTGCTAGGTTTGTCATAGACAGAAATTGTGTTGGGGAGTGCAGTCTAAATTCAGAGCTGTGAAGCCAGTGTACAACATAATAACCTCTGTGAAATGATAACCAGCTGAGGTTTTTTCATCTTTTCTGCATATTGTGTGGCATGTAGATTTATTCTTATGTTTCCTTTTAGGTCGAACTTTTCCTGTGGATCAGTTTTTTTTGGAAGATGTGATTGCAATGACAAGGTATGAAATTGACAAACCTTCTCAGATAGATTTGGGCTTTGAGGTTGCACTCTTGACCTTGAGACTGCAATATTTCTGTGCATAGATTTAAAATTAAATCCTCTCAGAACTCTGCCATCACCTTTAGTCTCAGAGTTCTATTAAAGCTGCAGTGGGGTCTGGGATCTCATGCCAAATCAAGCCTTCCTGCATAAGATACCCCATAAATACTCAAGAAAAGCTGAGATTTGCCATGAAAAATTTGTTGGTTCTTGTGCTTTATTTGTTTCAATGGTACTTAGACATTGGCAAGCAAAAGAAATTTGAAAGTAGATTTCAGCACTGAAGGTGAGAAATGCAGGATACAAAACTATTCCTTTTTGTAAGCCCTATCTTGCAGCTCCCTTACCAGATTTGTAGTTACTGGAGAGTCACAGCTGCTCAGATATTCAATTGTGAATTGATCAACTACAGTAAACTACTCACAGGTAGTTGCTCTGAGCTGCCTGCTTAGCTGTCAAGATTAAGTTTGCAGTCCTACTTTTTCACGCCACAGCTTTTAGAAGGCTAACATCCCAATATGGAAGGACACCTTGATACTTGATACTGTCTGTGGTTTTGCAACCCACTTCTACAAAGTACCTCTCAGAAATTGATATATGAGTACTTTTGATAGCATATCTCTGTAGTGATTATAAGGAGAATGTTAGGATTCTTTCCACACCACTAGATGTTTCTTTGCTGTTCAGGTATGTTTTGGAGGACAGTAGTCCCTACAGGTGCAAGACAAAGCAAGAAAACAAACAGAATGGAAGACACAAAAGAACTGCATTTGAAGAAGTAGAGGAGGACCTGAGACGTGCAGGCCTTCTGGAAGACACTGCCACAGTTGTTAGAGATTCAGACCCAGACCAAAAATTAACTCTGAAGCAGCTCCTTACAAGATATAAAGGTGAGATCCTTATTAAATGTAACTTTGTCATATATTGAAGACTGAGAGGGGGTCTTATTAATGTTTACAAATATCTAAAGGGTGGGTGTCAAGTAGAAGGGGCCAGTCTCTTTTTTTAGAGTAAGGGAATCTAGGTGTCTTTTTGAGTTGCTGTAAGAAACATTGTAAGGGAGAAGCTCGAGGAGGTGTTCCTGGAGGTATCTGTGAGTGGCCACATGAAGACCACTAGTGTGGGCATGTCATTCTGCTAATAGACAACTCGTGGCTGTGCACAAGGCAGGTGTGAGCCCCAGTAAGGCATGAGAAAAGAAGGGAAAAGCTGAAACCCAGGAAAGCATGCAAGGGCTAATGTGATGCATCAAGTAAGTTATGGAGCTTCCTCTGTTTGGTCTAAGACGGACGCTGTTTAAATCCAGGTGTGGTTGGTTGTGCAGCAACACTGGTTCAATGGTTTTTACAAGAGATGGACTTAGTGTTTGTTTGTTTTTTTTCCCCAGGGGTTAACAAGGCCGTGTTGAAAACAATGTCTGTCATGGACTTGGACAAAGTTAATCTGGAATTAATTGAAGCCTTGCTAGAGTGGATAGTTGCTGGCAGACATTCATACCCACCAGGTAGTTTAATTGTCCATGAGAGGTAAACAGAAGTAGATTCATGGAGGCTCTGTGTTTATAGACAACCCAAAGCTAATGTTTTGCATGCAGGATTTCTGTAGTTACTGACTATTAAAAAACCCACAACAATACAAAAACCCCAAACAACACAAAAAACACACCCCCAAGACAACAACAAACCAACCAGCCAAAAACACACACACACCAAAAAAAAAAAGTGTTCTATCTTAGTAACAAAGCCCCTGATATACATGGGATGGGGAAGGTGGGAGACACTTGTCTGCTTTGGAAAGTCTTTGTTGCGGGACTGTTGCAGCCTGTGTGGTTTTTGTGCAATAATTGCAAAACAGAGCTGGAGTTTTGACTTGGGCCTTCTGTACATTGATGAAATGTCATGCTGCCCTTTCTGCTGAATGACTTTAATTTTATTTTTTTAAATCTACATGTATAGGTGCTGTGTTGGTATTTTTGCCTGGTCTAGCAGAAATCAAGATGCTTTATGAGCAGCTCCAGTCTAATGCTCTTTTTAATAACAGGCACAGCCAGAGGTAAGGAAGAAAACCTCCAAAATTATTGGTCTTTACCCACAAATAAAGAGTAGTACCAAATAAAGGTACTTGGGGACATGGTTTAGTGCTAGCATCATGGTTGGACTCAATGATCTTAAGGGTCTTTTCCAACCTAAATGAATATATGATTCTGTGTATTAAAGGTGGTATGGCAGAGGGATTTGCTGGGTTTATGCTGCTTTGAATGGCTGTGGGCAGTGTCTAGTTCCAGTGAAGGAGAAGTGTGTGCAGACTGTTCCAAAGAGGGAAAAGGCTGGACATGCACTGAGCCTGCTGTCTCACTGTCTTTCTAGGTGTGTTGTTTATCCACTTCATTCTTCACTGTCTAGTGAAGAACAGCAGTCTGTGTTCCTCAGGCCTCCTGCAGGAGTTATCAAAATCATCATCTCTACAAATATAGCAGAAACATCAGTCACCATTGATGATGTGGTCTATGTGATTGATTCTGGAAAAATGAAAGAGAAAAGGTACTGGGACTACTTCTTCAGGGCTCTGTGATTTGGGAAACTGCTCAATGCCTTAGGCTGCATACTTTTGCTTATGAAAGATCTGGGAAAAACTTGAGGGAACCTGATCTTCAGAGAGCTGCTGCAAGGTGGAGGAAGCCAGTCTAGACTCAGATCCAACTGCAGGGATGGGGATTGTGTCCAAACAGAAGCCGGTAGCAACTGCCTGCTTGACAAGCCTGTTCCTTCTGTGTGTGTGAATATAAGCCTGTTTCTTTTCCTCCCATAGATATGATCCAAGCAAAGGAATGGAAAGTCTGGAAGACACATTTGTGTCTAGGGCCAGCGCTCTGCAAAGGAAAGGGCGAGCAGGCCGTGTAGCCTCAGGCGTCTGCTTTCATCTTTTCAGCAGTCATCACTATAACCATCAGCTTATAAAACAGCAGTTACCAGAAATACAAAGAGTACCCTTGGAGCAGCTTTGTCTAAGGTGAGGTGTTGTTAAGCCAGCGTGCAGCACGTCCTTCCTCCACTAGAGGGCGCACCTGGAATGCCATTACCGAGGTGTTTAGTTCTTAAGTATTTACTAACATTATGAAACCAAGAAACTTGCTCTGGAGATCTAAGACTCCAGAGTTGACTGATTGCTTTGATCTTACTATCACACTGCCTCTGCATCTCTAAACACCCTCCACCAATTCTTCATCCTTCTTCACATTCCTTAGCTCTTATCTGATGACAGGAAAAAAAGGTATGTCTCTCAGATCTCTCATCACTGGAGAAGACAGTTGCATTGCTTTACTCCAGACCCACAGTAGATACTTGTCCTTTCATGCTCTAAACTCTGCTGCAGTGTTTCTGTGTAGCATAGTGTAGTAAAGCCACAAACTGGATCATGCATATAAATTAAGAGGATCTTCCATCCCTGCTGCATGTTGTGCACCCCTTGCTATTAGAAGGGAATGAAATAATGGGATATTTTTCTTTAAATAATAAAAACTTTATTTTAAGCCCCTGTATACTAAATAGGAATCTGTTTGGATGATATCTGTGAGGTTGGATGAGGTACACTGCCCTCCAGCTATTTCACATTCTCTCTTCTAGGGAACATGTTCTTAGAAGCTTGTTTTCTGTTGATTGTTTTGTTTTTAAAATGCATGTTTTATTGTTCTGTGTTTGGAACTAAGCTGTGGGTTTTATGCTTTTTTCTTTCTCATTTTTCTTTTCCTTTCTTTTGCTATTTTTTCCTTTCACCTTAAGAATTAAGATCCTGGAGATGTTTTCTGCACAGAGTCTTCATTCTGTCTTATCACGACTAATTGAGCCCCCTAGAATGGAGTCTCTGCAAGCGTCAAAGCTGCGACTACAAGACTTGGGAGCATTAACTCCAGATGAAAAGCTTACCCCTCTGGGATATCACTTGGCTTCTCTGCCTGTTGATGTCAGGATTGGCAAGCTGATGCTGTTTGGCACCATCTTCCGCTGCCTAGACCCTGCACTGACTATAGCAGCCAGTTTGGCCTTTAAGTCACCTTTTGTAAGTATTCTTAACAGTGATGTGTCTCCTGCTTTGAAAGAGGTAAGTTTTCATGCAGCAGCAAGACACTGTTGTAACAGTTGAGTTGCTTTCACCTTCTCTCTCTCTCAGACCCATGTGGATTTTGGATATGCTGTGCTCTTTATTATAAGCATATCTCACTTGAGCTTCAGCTCCATTAACTTGCTAAGATTTGTCAAATGGTGTTTTTCACAATTCTTGGCATTCTGCAGTGCCAAGAGAGGTCTCCCCAAGACAAAATATTTTCTATGAGCTGGTCAGTCACAAATCTACTTTTGGATCTCATGCAGTTAGATAGGGCAATGGGCTTAGGTGCTCTGCTTGATTAGGAATTTTTGAATGCCTCATATTTTGTTAACCTGTGAACTACTGTGAAAATAGCAAGGATTAAGTGCCATGCAGCTCTCACAATGGCTTGTCTAAGTTGTGAGGGGAAGAACATGCTTAATCTGTTACTGCCTGTCCAGGTGTCACCATGGGATAAAAGGGAAGAAGCAAACAAAAAGAAGCTGGAGTTTGCAGTGGGAAACAGTGACTACCTGGCTCTTCTGCAGGCTTATAAGGTGAGCTAAAAGTCATCAGCATCTCTCAGAGGTTTGTGTTGTGTTTGAAATTGAAGCCAAAATATTTTATTAAAGGTTTCCTCCCATCCTCTCATCTAGGGATGGCGTTTAAGTATCAAAGAGGGCTCTCAGGCAAGTTATAACTACTGCAGGGAGAACTTTTTGTCAGGAAGAGTTCTTCAGGTAAGTCCCTTTGTGTGGCCTTTCAGAAGGACTAGTTGAAACACTGTTGGAGTCCTAATGATGAATAAACAAGTGGTGAGGATCCTTCTTGCTATGTGTGGCACCCATCACAGCCCTGTCTGTCTGTAGGAAATCGCCAGCCTGAAACGGCAGTTCACGGAGCTGCTTTCTGACATTGGCTTTGTGAAGGAGGGATTAAGAGCCAGGGACATGGAGAAGTGGTCCCGAGGAGGCGATGGTGTGTTGGATGCCACAGGAGAGGAGGTAATTAGCAGCATTTCAGTGCTCTAAAACCATGCTGTGGTTTTTTTATTTGATCTGGGTTGCAGGTGGGTTCTAGACTTGGGCCTAGTTCTGTAATCTCACCCTGGCAACAGTCACCTCCTGCTTGCTCTGTTCTTCCTCCCTGTACATTGTATGTGCTCAGTTGCATGAGGCCTTTTGTGCCTAGGAAGAACAGCCCTAGATGTGGAAGTGAGCTGAAACCTGCTCCTTTCAAACAGTGAAACACTGCTCTTTTGACATGTTAGAAGTCAGCAAGTAGTGGCAAGGCACAGGTTGGGATTAGTGCCAACCTTATTTTGGGAACAGAATTGCATTTCCGAGTTGGCACTGAAATACTTCAGCATTGCAGACAATCTTCAGAAAGCAGTACCTTCAGAGCCAGAGATCTTCTAGGGCTACATGATGAGATGGGTTTGGTATTTGTAGAGTCTCACTGTGCACTGGGACAACTTGCACTTGCTTTCTCTCAGGAGCAAGCTGCTTGGTAGCCGAACATTAGGGAGCAATTAGGTTTGGCACTACCTGCACCAGCATAGCTGGTGGTCAGTTACCTTCATTGGTAGTAGGGTAACACAGACCATGTCTAGCCTCAGACTTTAGGAGCAGTAACTGGATCTCCCCTATAAAGCACAGCAGCACAGGTCTAAAAGTAAACCAGTTTCAGGAACTAAATAATTCCAGAAGCAGGGCTTTACCTTTAGAGACTTACCTATAGAATACCTAATGCAATAATTAATTTCACAGGCAAATTCGAATGCAGAGAACATCAAGCTGATCTCAGCTATGTTGTGTGCTGCACTGTATCCCAACGTTGTCCAGGTAAAAAGGATGCTTTTACATTTTCCCTTCTGCTGACTAAGCATATCCACATGGCCTGCTTCCAGTCTGGGATGATTCTGGCAGCCTTGAGCCTAGCTTAAGTTGCCAAAGCTTGCTGCTTATAGTGTTGGAGCTAGGCAGCTGAGCTCCAGTTTGTACTGCTTGAGCCTGCTGCTGTTTCCTACAACCTGATTTTAGTGTCACACAAGCCAGCATCAAATCTTCTCAAGAAGCTACTTAAAATGACAGCTTTTTAGAAAGCTGAGGGTCTGATGAATGAACAGTCAGAGTTAGACAGCACTTGGAATTTAAGATCTGTCTCTAGTGGCTTGACATTTACTACTTTAGAAATTGTGGTTCTGATAAGATTAAAATGTAAGTTAAAAAGGTTTTCTGATACAGCAGATTTTATAACTATTTCTCTTACCGTGCAGGTGAAAAAGCCAGAGGGCAAATACCAGAAGACAAGTACAGGAGCGGTCAAAATGCAACCAAAAGCAGAAGAGCTGAAGTTTGTTACTAAAAATGATGGTTATGTTCACATTCACCCTTCATCTGTGAATTATCAGGTTGGGATTCTTCTTTTGTGCAAAGCATGCTCTTCTATATGTATAAAAATAATCACCTTTTCTTGAGCAGTTGAGATTAGTGAGGGTCCCTGTTAGTGTTTGGATTATAAAAGCTTTGAACTATGAATCATTCTTGCTTTGAAACTCCACAACCTCTCTGGGCAGCCTGTTCCAGTGCCTGTCACCCTCACCATGAAGAAGTTTTGTCTCGTATTTATGTGTAACCTGCTGTGTTCCAGCTGCACCTGTTGCCCATTGTCCTATCACTGGATGTCACTGAGTGTGGCTCCATCCTCCCGACACTCACCTTTTACATGTTTATAACCATTAATGAGGTCACCCTCAGTCTCCTCCAAATGTGGCACTTAACGAGGCCATTGTGTTCCCATTCCAGACGAGGCACTTTGAGAGCCCCTACCTAGTCTATCACGAGAAGATCAAGACAAGCCGCGTGTTCATTCGTGACTGCAGCATGGTGTCCGTGTACCCGCTGGTCCTGCTAGGTGGGGGCCAGGTTCACATGCAGCTGCACAAGGGACAGTTTGTCATTTCTCTTGATGACGGGTGGATCCGTTTTGTGGCTGCCTCTCACCAGGTAAGGAAGTGAAGGGGGATAACCCTGGGGGTGGGTGAGGGGGGGAATGGGCTGCAGAACATTGCATGTGCAGAATGCGGGGGCTGCGCTTCAGGAGCTTTACACTCATCTCTTGGGTCTTGCAATGTGTGTTAGGTGGCCGAGCTGGTGAAAGAGCTGCGCTGTGAACTAGACCAACTGCTGCAGGATAAAATCAAGAATCCCAGCATGGATTTATGCATGTGCCCCCGTGGATCTCGGATCATTGGCATGATTGTAAAGCTTGTGACCACACAGTAACACAGGAACAGCCTTCTACAAAGATTCAGTGTTTGCTACTGCCTGAGAACAGACTAAGTAACATCAGTGTCTGGATGTATTTGTTGTCCCAAAACATGGTGCTGATCTCCGGAAGACCGAAGTTGGTAACTGTACTGTGGACAGGCTTGGGTGGGTTTTTTTTGTTTATGGTTTTGGGGGTTCCTTTGTTTGCAGAGAGGTGCTTGTTGAAAGTAAGGTGTCTTAAGAGTACATGCTGGGAAAATGGGAAAAATGACAAATCTTACGAGAGTAGAAACATCCAAGGAAGAAAGTGTTTTTTTCATGAGGCTACACACGCCATAGTGACTTCTTGTCACTACTTGCTGCTTATTGAAATAGGGGTGTCTGGAGGCAATATGTGACATTGTAAGCTGCTCTCAAATGGATTTAAAATCACTTCTACATTTTGGCAAAGACTTTACTGAAGTAGTCATGTGTTTTCTGACCAGGGATCAAGTTGCTTTTGGTTCAACCCAAAGCCCTTAAAAAGCATCTTTTGAGTTATATCAGGGGGTTATGAAATGGACTTATTATCTGATCAGATGGGAGTAACATTTTGGCTCAGTGCAGGCTGCTCTGATTACAGTGTAAAACTTCAGGAAAAGTGTGTATATTGCCCCTGAAAGCTACTGCACTTTTTCAGCCAGCCCCCACTGCACTGTGAAAAAGTCAACCAGCTGTAACACATGGGGTGGATGCTATTGTTCACTGTTAATCTCCTGTATTAGATAATAGTCCTCCTGCCACCCTGCACAGCTGGAATAAAGTCCCACTTTTGCAAAGGTTCAGCCAAACTCCTGGTCTGGGTAGCACACTAGCACACTGCTACAGCAGTGGGGTGAAATGCTGGGGTAATAATGAACTATTACTTTTTCCCTTTCTCAGTGCTTAATTGCAGTGCTGAGCACTGCTACAGGTGAGCTGCTTGATGTACTAGCAATTGCAAATGATAGCAAGTGCCTTAAGAGAAGCAACTTTTTTGTCATCTGTAAGAGTAGGCACTGGCTATAGCACCAGCCCTGCCTAGAAACAGCCTTGGGGCTAAGGAATGATGAGCAGAGTGAGACTCAGCAGTTGGAGACTAGTTCAGTTATTTTTTAAAAAAAGCTGTTTGTAGAAGCAATTTCAGCAGCAACCCACCTTTCTGTGAGGAGAGACCAGGAGTACCAAAGCCAACATACCAGTGCAGTAGAAAGGTCTCTGCAGGTGTGTTAAACTGCAGAACACCAAACTGTTCCCATAGCTTCATGTTGGTTAACAGTAGCACCATACTTCTGTAGCTGGATGCTTGGGGTTTTGTTCTCTGAGGTTTAATGAAAAGCTGTTAAGGTCTAGGAATCCTGGGGTGAAGTATTAAAGCACTACAGAGGCATATAGAGTGTATTGTCAGATATAAGCTCTTTGTGAAGCAGGATTGTTAGACAGGGTCTTGCTTCTATCCAAGCCCATAAGGGTAATTAATGCTCAGGTTGGCTGTGGAGTGAAATAGGATGAGATTCCCTTTTTTGCCTCAGACTTTCATGCACTTTCAAAGTGTATCCTCTTGAATAAATGAGTTCTCAACCAGGAGGGAGTGCTGTGTACTCTTCTGCCAGTACAACACTAAGTTCCACCTGCGTGATCCCAGGTGAAGGTGAGAAGCCTGTCCACTGCTAAAACGGGCTGACTTACCAGGAAGATGATTCTGTTGTTCTGCTCTACTGTGGTGAAACCTCAGCTGGAATACTGGGCCCAGCTCGAGACCTCAGCATAAGGACATGAACCTTCCAGTAATTCTAGTGTATTGACACTGATACAGTAACTTGTGAGCCAGCAATGCTTCATGAACCACCATCCAGTTACAGTAAAGGCAATGATTCAGGTAAGCTTCAACCAGAAGTGCTAAGCAGAAGCAAATCACACAAACATAGCTATATAGAGTTGGAGGCATTAACTTACAAGGAAGGTGGTATCTTTTCTACAGATTAAAGTAAACTTGGTTATGCTGGGATCACAAATACACATCTCCCTTTGTCAGGTTACTGCAAGGGGACAGTGAGGCATTCCCAGCTCTGGGAGAGAGGAGAGCCTGCTGAGATCCCAAAGAGCTCCCCCTGGTCCTTACTTAGGACACCCATTAACAGGGTCACATCTATATAGTGGTCTGTACCACAACCTGTTGGAGCAGGTCCAGGGGCCATAAAAATGCTCTATGAAGAAAGGCTGAGATAGCTGGGGTCATTCTGCCCAGAGAAAGGAAGACTCCAGGGAAACTAGTCCTTTCTGCACTTTTAAATAGGTCCTGTAAAAAAGAAGGGAGCCACTTATCCTTCAAGAAACAGCTGGAGAGCAAGTACTTC
>VYZU01032622.1:0-12416 GCA_013401355.1 Ceyx cyanopectus | reverse complement strand
GCATCTTCGGCATCCCTCGGGTCTTCAAACTCCACGAAGGCAAACCCCGGCGGGTTCCTCGCGATCCACACGGTTCTCAGGGGCCCGTAGTAGCTGAAGGCTCTCTCCAGCTCGCCTTTGCCCGCGCCCGTGCCCAGGTTCCCCACGTACACCTTGGTCTCTGCGGGACAGGCGCCATGTCAGGGCCGCCGCGCGCAGACGCGGCGCCGGACACGAGGCCAAGCGCGCGCCGCGCGGCCGTTGCCCCTCCCCCTCCGCCGCCATCGCCGCCCGCAGGCGCCGCCATCTTTGACACCGCATCCATTTTAGTGCGCTCCTGCCGGAGCCGCACTTTTCTTCCCGAGCCGCGCTTTTCCTACCCGCACCCTCAGCGGGGCCGTCTCCGCCAGATCCTCCACCATCGCCTCACGGCGGCGGTAGCCTGCGCCCTGTATTTCTCCCCTCGGCCTCACCGCGTCTCACAACAGCCAGCCTGAAGCAACGGCCACCTTTTCCCCTCACCACCGGCGCGGTGCGAACGACACGACTCCCCGCTCGCTCCGTACTGCGCCAAGCTCCCCGTCCCCCTTACCGTAACGCCCGTAGCGCGACATGTCTCGCCTCCAGGCCGAGCCCCTCAACACTGCCCCTCTATAGAGAAAGGCGCCGCTGCGACTGCGCCGCGCCCCGACCACCGCACAGAAAGGGAGAGGAGGGCGGGGCTCTGGTCGCTCGGCAACGCCGGCCGGGCCAATCCCGCTCCTCGGGCGCCGGTAGGTCTCGCGAGAACGGCGTTGGGCCGGGAGCGCCGGCGCCGTGTAGTCGAGTTGAGGACCCAGTATGAGGCTCGGAGTGATCGCCGGGATCTCCTGCGGGGACCTTTCCCGGCTGGTTTCAACCAGGGGAGCTGGTAATTAAACCATGTGCTTCGTCCTTCTCTCCCCGAGACCTGTGTAAGTTTCCTGTGCACTGCTACATTTTCCTAATAATTATACAAACTTGGAGCTACATTTTAATTCATGTTCTAAAACAGAAGAACGGCTGAGGGATAAGCTTTCTTACTTTTTTTCATGTGGTTTAGGAAGTCCAATTTTAACAATTCTCTTTCTGAAAAAAAATCCCAACACATTCTGATATGTAGTTCAAAGAAACATGCACACACCACTAGATAATTGATTTAATTAACTTTAAAGGTAGATAAAAACACACAGTTTAAATGTATCAGCTTTCACATTTTATTTACATAAAATACTTATTAAACTGATGTATCAGCTTAATACTGATATAGTGAAAACATACACCAGTTTAATATATCATCATTATCCAATGTCTTGCTTTTCATAAAGACAGTGCATGGAAAATGCTTTGTACTTTTACTTTATCCTGCTTACTTTATCCCTTTCTTAACATACAAAAAGTACCAAAAGCCAGCATTTTTGCAAACTGTGAATACTGAAACCCATGAAAGTTACTAAAATAGGGCAGGTAGATCCACTCTTGAAGACAGCTGCTTTGAAAAGCAGACATCACTGTTGTTTTTCAAGAAAGCCCTGTATCAAACCTTGAACCCGAGACAGAATAATCTCATTGGAGCTGCTGCACTCTTCTGGGCCATATGGTGGGTCAATAGTGAGCACCCCCACCACGCATAGCGTCCTGCCAGATTCACCTTGCTCTGTGACAGGGATGTGGTTTGATTCTAGCCAAGCCTTCAAGTCATTCTTCCTCTTCTCAAGCTCCTCTGGGCTGTAGGCTTTGCTTTCTTCAGGTGCAAAAATGCCAGAAAGCCGCTGCTTCATTTCATCATCCCCTTCTTGCAGTACTTTGACCTCCTGGACAGCATGGCCCAAGACAACTGATATCGACACTTTTTCATTCTCCAGGAACGTTGCAAGGACAATACTGCCAAGGAAAAAAGGATGTATGAGTCACTGTACTTAACAGAAGACTGAGAAACAGGTCAAGATTCTTGGAGATGAGTACATAGCATCAGCCTTACACGTGTATTTAGGCAATATCATGGTATGAAAAGCAACCCTAACCACGTGGATGTAATTTAAAGTACTAACCTCATATCCACAATAAAGTCAGCATGAATCCAGATATTACCTATTCCCCAAACTTATCAGTCCTTTGAATGTGATTAAAATAGATTTAGGTGAAGAAGCCTCATCAGCTACAATATTGCTGTCTCTTAGGCCCTGCCACTTAAAAAAAACATAAAACCAGGACATACAGCCACAACATGCAGATTCTGCTTCAGTTGTTTGCTTCAGTCTTAACATTTTTTCTCTTCCTGAACAACTTGTTTTCTCTTTGTTTAGACTGTTTTCTCTTTGTTTAACTGTTTTACAGAAACAAAAGTTTGGGTACTTACCTAGCAGAAACTGGATCAACTGTTACCACCCATCCTTCGTATTCATGTTTCTCAATTACAGCAACTTTCACCATTTTGTTCACATAGGTTTCCCACTCTAGAGGGCTCTTCCTCTGCCAGTCATTCATATTTCCTACATCCAGAACCTAGCAAATAGAGCAATTAGCAGAAGCAATGAATCCTATTGCTCTGCCCTTCACATCAGCACTGAGTTTGCCTCCAGGTGAAGATCTTCCACGTCTTCAGCACAATCTTCTTTCTGTAAAAGCAAACATTCACACGAGAGGTTTGCATATTACTGCAGTTCTGTAATTTCACAACCAGTTTTTAAAAGCACCCAGCAAAGTCTAATAAATAAATAAAAAAAAACCCAAAACCAACCAAAAAAACTGTTCTGCTAATTTAACGCTTTCCCGTAGCATCAAATATTCTATTTACTGCTCCACCCGCGAAGCCTGTCTCTCGGAAGAAGTTTCCCTTCCGGCTGCTTGTGCACCAGCGTTATCGACCCGGATCCCAGCTCCAGCATCGCTCTCTGCAGCAGGTCGAGCAGCAAGTCCCGTTCCGCTCTCCTCCTCGTACCATGTGCGCTACTGGTAATGCCAGCAAAACTACCTCTGTCTCAGCTTGGGGCTGCGCAAGCATTTCTCTCTATCCCCCCCCACCCCGGTTACAGCAGCCGGGCGACGGGAGCGGGGAGCACCACCCGGCCCTGAGTCCAAATCCCCGCTCACCCAACCGGTGGCCTCCGCCCACGCAGTTCTCGACCCTGCCGAGGGCGCCCGGGAGCTGCGCCGGCCCGGCCCCCAGAGGTCCTGGGCGGGAGCGCCGCTTCCGGCTGCAGCTGAGCGCCCTCCCCCTGCCACTGCCCCGCTGTCCTCAGCGCGGAACGGGGAGAGGCTTCTGAAGCGTGGGGGTGCTCAGATCTGGACTGTTGTATTCATATGGGTGTGCGTATGAATTATATAGAGGTTTATATTTATTCTACTTATAGAATAGTATAATGTTTCCTATACTGATTTTTATTTTTAGATAGTTTAATATTTATTATAGTTACTCTCTGCTCTCTTAAGACCCCACCTGGGGTACTGCGTCCAGCTCTGGAGCCCCCAACAGAAGACGGACATGGATCTGTTGCAGCAGGTCCAGAGAAGAGGCACAAAGACGATCACAAGGCTGAAGCACCTCTCCTGTGAGGACAGGCTGAGGGAATTGGGGCTGTTCAGCCTGGAGAAGGCTCCAGGGAGATCTTACAGTGGCCTTCCAGTATCTGAAGGGACCCTGTGAGAAAGCTGGGGAGTAGTAGAGACACTGCAAGAGACACTGGAGAGTAGTGAGACACTGCAACAAGTTGCGGAGCGGTTGCTGAGGTATACCCCGAGGCGGCGATGGGCGCAGTAGCCGACCCGGCTCCGCGCTAACGATGGACCCGCTGCCCGCCCTGCCCCCCGGCGCGCGCCTCCGCGGCCCCGCGCGCATGCGCCCCGCCCGAGGCCGGCGGCGGAGGAGGGCACGGAGCAGGCGCGGGGGGCGGCGCGTGCGCGCGGAGAGGCAGTTGGCGGAGCCGTTAGGATGTCGCGTTACGGCCGCTATGGAGGCGGTGAGTTCCCGGGGCGCCGCGGGGGTTGGGGACTGCGCGGAGCGGAGGGTGAGGGACGTTTGCGTAAGGGGCGATTAGCGCGGAGAGCCGAGCGGAGCGGTCGGTGAGCGGGAAGGAAGGCGAGGCGGCTGCGGCTGCCGTTGTCGCCGCCGCCGCCATTTTGCGTCAGCTGCCGTTGGGGGAAGGGGTGCGTCCGCGCGTGCCGCGGTTCGTGGTGGAGGCGGGAGCGGGCCGCGCGAACAAGATGGTGGCGCCCCAGGTAGGCGGGGCGGGGGCGCGGCCGCCGCTTCAGCCCGCGCGTGAGCCGACTGCTCTGCCCCGGCGCTGACAGCGCCTTCGCTCTTGCAGAGACCAAGGTGTACGTGGGGAACCTGGGCACGGGCGCGGGCAAAGGCGAGCTGGAGAGAGCCTTCAGCTACTACGGGCCCCTGAGAACCGTGTGGATCGCGAGGAACCCGCCGGGGTTTGCCTTCGTGGAGTTTGAAGACCCGAGGGATGCCGAAGATGCCGTCCGTGGACTTGATGGGAAGTACGTTTGCATTTCACGTGTTTGCAGGAGATAAAGCAGTGTATAAGAGAGAGAGCATCACAGTTCTCTATCTTTTTTTTTTTTTTTCCTAACCTTCCTTTTGTAATTCTGACGTAAATAGTAACAATTAACTTGCAGTTGTCATGGACTTGTTGCAGGGTGATATGTGGCTCCAGGGTTAGAGTGGAAGTGTCAACGGGGATGCCTCGTCGCTCCCGCTACGACAGGCCTCCCGCACGGCGCCCCTTTGACCCTAACGACAGATGCTATGAGTGTGGTGAGAAAGGCCACTATGCTTATGATTGTCACCGCTATAGTCGCCGAAGGAGGAGCAGGTACGTGTGGGGCCAGAGTGGCTGGGTTGCCTCGCCAGTTCACTGCTGTGTTGAGCTTGTTAGCAAAGAACAGAATGTTACGGCAGTTTTCTTTTAAAACTTTAACGCTAGAATAAATGTATAGGTGTGTATTACAATTTGTTGCTATTTCTATCAAATGTTAATATCTTAATAATCAACCTGGTCAAAACCTTTCAGGTTTCTTCGTTTGAGTCAGTCGCCTTGATTCAGAATGTCACGAGCCTTAAGATTTCATGCTGAGGCGCCTTGCAAATCCGACACTTAAGATCCTCCTAGACCTTGAGGTGATCAGCATAAGAGGCCAGATCCCCTCGAGCCATCTACACGTAGCTTCACCTTATTCTTTAAGGGCAGAAAATTTGAGACGGTGATCGCCGTAACAGTAAATTTGGCTTTCAATTGGGGCCCCCCTCCGGTTTAGAAAGAGGAACAGCAGATTGACCTCATTCCCACCTAGAAAAATCTTCTTGCGTCAATCAAGCCTCACCCTGGCTCATTGGGCTGTCAGTTTGATCGTCGTTAGATTGAAGAGAACACCTAGATGCAGCGATCGGCTATAGATACTTCTAGATCGTCTAGATCTGCTAGACCTTGGGCCAAAGAGGGTCGACCTGCAAACTTGCAAGGTTTATTTTAAATACGCATTACAGTGTTTTCTATTCTAATGTAATTCTGCAATGTAATTCAGCTTTTAACATTTTTCTAGGTAGTAAAATGCTCAAGAGTAAAAGGCCCAGAGATTTTTCCAACTGACAGATGCTAGTTCTTTAGTTGTCTGAAATCAGTTTTGACTTCAGCAGGGCCTCACGTGCACTGACTTGCAGCAGCTGTTTTCCTGATACCTGTTTTCTCTAACCTAAAACCAGGTCCCGGTCCAGATCCCGTTCCAGGTCCCGAGGCAGGCGGTATTCTCGGTCACGCAGCCGGAGTCGCGGTAGGAGGTGTGCTTAAGTTTATCTTTTGTTCCCTTTTTTTCTTTTTTTTTTTTCTTTTTTTCTTTTTTTTTTCCCCTTGGGAAAAAAAGCTACATTTGTTTAACTCTTTGAATTGACTTCCTTGCAGGTCCAGATCAGCTTCCTACCGTAGGTCCCGGTCGGTTTCTCCTCGTAGGTCTAGGTCTGTGTCTCCCCGCCGGTCCCGATCGGGTTCCTTGAAGAGATCAAGGTAATTTGGAGGTTTTTTAATGGATTGTGTGCTTTGTTGTTGTTATTATTCTTTGCTTTATTTAAAAGGATTCAAATAGCTTTTTGGGTAGCAGACTTCAAACTGTTGACCTCGAGAAATCAGACCTTAATATGCTTAAAAGTTTCTGATAATTCCAGTTGAATTACAGGCTGAGCAATACAATTAGTTTTGAGGCTTTACACGACTGCATATCCCATGAGGAACTTTGATGCCCAGAGCATCTAATGATCATGTAGCTTTTAAGTTCAATATGTAGATATTAATCTTAAGTAGCACTTAAGATTCTTACTGCTTCTTGTTCATTTGACTTGTTCAGTCTTGTTTTAATTTGTCTTTAATTTTTTTTTTTCAAATTTCAGGTCTAGATCAAGATCCAGGTCTAGATCCAGATCTGTTACATGGCCCCGAAGCAGGTAAGATCTCTTTCATGACAAAAATTCTTTAAGAGTCTCTAGGTTTTCTAACAGACGTTAACATTTTCACAGAAAGCTGTGTTTTCTCTCCACTATATCGAGGTCTGTACAAAAAAGTTTAAAAGTTAAAAAGAGCAGTACAGATAGTTCTTCATTGTTTTCTGTATCACTGATAGCCAGGTCCTGATCTTCATCACAAATACTGTTTTGATCAGGTTGCATTAATAGCTGAACAGATTTAGAATTAATCTGAAAAGCTGATTGTTTCTTTTGCTTTGTGTAGCACACACGAGATTGTGGATTCTTGCTATTATTTATCAGGAGAAATCAGGATGCCCTACCGGTAGTGTGTTAAAGCATTAATGTGTATATCCAGGCAAGTTGTGAAGGGGTTCCTAGTGGCCTGAGTGGTACAGCTCTTCCTAGATCCATTAAATAAGGGTCATTCTGCAGAAGCTGAATTAAACTTGAGATAAACACCCATCAGAACTATTTTCTACCAACAAATGTGCCTTAAAATGAATGACATCCTGTGTTCCTTAAAATTTGATTGTCACTCTTATGAAGTTGTCGTTTAATCCTTCTGTAGTAAGTGAATGCAGCTTGTGCTCTGTGAAACCTTGTCCAAGCAGCATAGCTGACATAGGTTGATATGATGTCCTTCATGAGCTGCTACAGGAGAACATGGGTAAACTGAAGTTCTGTCTCAGCTCATTCCTGGGCCTACTATTCTGGCTCTATGGCTGCACTTTGAAACAACAGATTCCTGGGTTTACTATTCTGGCTCGATGGCTGCTCTTTGAAATAACCACGAAGAAACACAAGAAAATAAAGGGAAGCTTTAGCTGAAGGGAGTAAGTGGAAAAAATGTAAAGCTGAAGATGGGAGGTTCAGTGCTGAAAAGTGGTGGTGACATTTTCTGAGTAGAACAGGAAGCCATGATGGGAGTTTTTAGGGAACAGAGAGGTGAAGACCAGAAGCTTGCTTAGTTAGGAGCAGAAACTCAACACAAACTGTCCAGAGGCTATTAAAAATAGAAGATAAATTCCCTGAGGCAGTAAAGCAATGCCTTTTGATGATCAGGCACACTTATCCACCCATTGCTTAAGTATGTTGAAGCTTCCTATCAGTTGTTCCAACATGACTTAATCATGGCTTGTCACTGTTCACTGTCAGTTATGAGCATGAAACAGCTACAGTCAATAGGCTGTTTTGAGTACCAGGGTGGTTTTCTGCAGTGTAAAGTATGCTTTGGGTGAAATTTCTGGACTATTGTGTGACACCTTTCATTGTTAGTAGAAATTAAGTGACAGAGGCAGAGGAAATTACAGATGCACAAGTACAGAGAAGTGGCAAAATACTGGTGCTTAACTTGAGTCACTGTTAAACTTCCACATGAGGCAAATGAGAAGTGTTTTCTTTACAGAAGAAACGAAGGAATGTATAGCAGCACCCTGAGACAGGCTCTTGGTTCATAAAGACAGACTGAAATCAGTATTGCATTGTGCTTGCTGGTTTGACAGCATCAAAGCATAATCTGGAAATTGTAGTGGAAAGCCTTGGATATGGAAAATAGAACACTTTGTTTGGGAACCTAAAAATGTCAGTTGTTCTTTTAGACAGTATTACTGTTTTTACATTGCTGCAATCTATTTTTCACACTGATATTTTTGACAGGTTTTTCACAAGGGGTAAATTCAGACAGATTAAAAAGTATTTTGAGCAAGTGCTTCTATAAGATGAAGTGTACTGAGGAGAAGGTATTTGTAGGACCATGCTGCCTGCAGACAGTTTCAGCTGTTGGGGTAGGTGGATGTCACTCAAGCCTAATAACATTTGCAGGTTTAGAGCATGTTTTTTTCTAGCTTTTGAAAATACAGATCAGGACTTTGACTGTTCCTGTATTCCTGACATCTGCATCAGCAAACACCCATCATCAGCCAGGGACTGAGCTGCAGAGCAACATGTGCAGCATCCATTTGAGCTTTCTTCTGAAACTTAGCAGGGAAAGCCTGGGAAACTTGCAGGATTCTCCCTGCTCAGTGTGACAGTCCCTACAGGAGTACTGTGAATCTGGCTGTGTGAAATGTGGAAACACCCCCACTTGGAGCCAGGCTCTTTTTGGTGATGCCTGATGACAGGACAAGGGGCAGTGGGTGGAAGCTGAGGCATAGGAAGTTTCATGTAAACATGAGGAAGAATTATTTCACAGTGAGGGTTATAAGAACCCTGGAATGGGCTGCCCAGGGGACTTGTGGAGTCTCCTTCTCTGGACACATTAAAAACCCACCTGGATCTGTTCCTGTGTGATCTGGTCTAGGTGATCCTGCTCTGGCAGGGGGGTTGGACTGGATGATCTTTTGAGGTCCCTTCCAGCTCCTAACATTCCGTGATTCTCTGATTCCCTGCTGAGCTGTGCTCTTTTTGTTGTAGATCTCGGTCTCACGGCAGGTCAAAATCTGTCTCGCCGGCTAAGAGGTAAGCACCGAGCAGTCCAGTAGGAGCTGGCTTGGCATCATTACCAGAGTCTGGTCCTTCAGGAAAAAATCCCCCAAACTTGGTTGCCCAGCTAGCCTGTTTGTGATGTAACTGAGATGATACCATTTCCTCTGCAGCTCTTTGGACTATGTTCCTTATTCATCTCTTTGTTTTCATTAACTGTTTGTAGTTTCTCTAGTACTGAGCTGTTGTATCTTCATGCTCAGTTCTAATTTTCTATCAATCACATAAAGAGCTTCAGCATGGTTAATGCTGTTTGTAAAAGAGCAGGAATCTCTGGTGATGTTTCTTTTCTCAAAGCCTCACCTCAGGACTATCCTTTGTTTTCCTGTCTGAAGACAGTTGCTTACAATTAATGTCCATGCTAAATGAACTGAAAACTGATTGGAAAACTTTGCTACTTTAAAGAGCCTCTAGCTAGATTATCATCATAATTCCATTGCTATCAAAGATGCTTATTTTTTTTAAATATAGAAGTTCCATTTGAGCTTTAAACTGCATTGATGATATTCTCTGTTTTGACAGCCGGTCAAAGTCCCGATCGCCATCTCCAAAGAGAAGGTATGTTGATCTCCCTACTGATAACATGGACTCCCTAGAGCTGGCGTTTTAGTATCTGCAGGGATCTCTACTAAGGAGTTTGACTGTTGCTTGTAGGAAAATCCTGGGAAGGTATTTCGCTGAGATGTCTTCAACAGAAATAATGTTATGCTTGTGGTTTTATATCTGGTAGTAATTCATTGGGTTACTGGTTACATAGCAGTGTTGGGTCTTCTTGTCTGTGCCTGTGGTCATTTCAGTTCACTAAGTTTGACTGCACATAGACTTTCTACTGGTGAGCTTAAAGGACAGAATAAACATGTGAATCTGCTTGGAGTCTCATTAAAAGCTACAGTGAGATTGAGTCAAAGTGGAGTAACCTGGCATAGCTGTCAGCAATGGAGAATCAAGCCTGTAATTTTTACTGCTGTTACTCAGATTATTTTTTTTTTTCTCCTTATAAGTAAATAATTATCTCTCTGTATGTGTAGTGACAGAATCAGCAGCATTTTTCCGTAGTAATAGTGCATTTTTACAACTTCAATGTCCAGGATTTGTAGGGGGATATTTCCTAGCAAGAATAGCTCTAACCCTGCCACAGTGTATCCCTTCCCTTCCTGATCTTTCTGCCACCGCAAGTAGTTTCTTTTCTTTTGGTCTGTCTTTTTACAAACTTGCAGAACTTCTACACTTAGGTTTATTTCATTTAAAAACATGGATGTATGTCGTCTAACCTCAGAAACAATCACAGGGGATTTGAATAAATGCTGAGTGATCACCAGAATAGGTTTTGATAAGTTGCTTTATCAGAACAGTGAAGTACCCTGCCATCCTAACAGTACTGTTATTTTTATAATCCAACTATGTGAAAGTAAAAAACAAAAACAAAACCACAAAAAAAACCAACAAAAAAAACCCCAACCCCATTGCTGCATACATAATATTAACACTAAATCATTAACTTATCTTTGTCAATAGTGATCGGCTATTTTATTAAAAAGCAGTGGTTAAATGCTAGCCTAGGCACCCTCCTGTTGCTTTTTCTTGTACTTGTGAATTCCAAATGACTACTGATAAGTTAACTGTGGATTTTTTCTTTTTTCTCTTTCAGTCGTTCACCTTCAGGAAGCCCTCAAAGAAGTGCAAGTCCTGAAAGAATGGATTAAATCTATGAAGTTAATCTTTTAGGAAGAAAGTTATTTTGCTTACATTATTATAAGGGATTTTGTGGTGTCTTTGTAAATGTAAGAATGTAGATAGAAGAGTATATCAACAAAAATTTGGCATGATCTGGGTCTTCTGAGTTAGTCACACCAATAGACTAGCACAGGTCTCTTTTTATTGTATGAATTAACTTCCTGTGATATGAAAATGTGGGACTTTTTTATTGGCACATTGAAATAAAATGTGTATTTTCAACTAAAACTTCTCTGTAGTAACCCTGCTGCTTCTGTTAACATTTGGGTAATTTTTGCTCTGTGCCATGTAACATGGATGGAAAATATCTAAAATGGGAATTATTAATGTGGGTGTCAGACTCGTCACTTTCACATGTATTGTTGAGTGATCTTTGGTGAAAGGATCAGTTTCTGCTTTGTTTGTAATGGAATTTAAAATCCATCTCTGTCTACAGATGGCTAAAAATTTGCATATGCCCTTTTTATTCCTTAATCTTATTTAGCAGGCATTCATTCCCCCCCACCCCAATCTAATTACTCTGCAAATCTTCTGTGGTGCTTGACTAATAGTGAAACAAGATGCCCAAAAATTTAAGGATGAGCTTTTATTTAAAACACTGTCATCTTTTAAATGAGTAATGTCTGCAGAGAAGTCTAAATGTAATAGAAATCATTAATAACTTGACAATTGCTACTTCTGCTTGTTGCATTATTTAGTTCTTTAGGCTGCTTATATAAAGAAAAAATGTCTCAAGGCATGTTTTCCTTTTTGGAAGCAAGATGTGAAGTCTTGTGACTTACTTGCTGAACAACCTTAGCAAAACTGTTTGAAAGGCCAAAGAAAGCTTTTACTAGTTCTTGTGCAGCTCACTCAGACTTTCCTACTTCAGGTGACAGATTCTCACAGCTCACCTTGGGAATTTTAGCCTGCTTCACAGAAACTGGTATGTTTTCACAGCAGCTCAGATCCTGGAGATGGTTTTGTTGAATTAAGCCAATTTCTTACAGCAAATACACACCTGCAGAACTACTAATTTGTGTCTAGGTATGTCAAATTCTGTGTTTGTCCTCACTCTCTAGTCAAGAATTGCATGATAAGGCACTTTGTTGACACAGATCAGAAGACTAGAAACAATGTTAGACAGAACAAGCTGGTAGGCAGAGGAGAAAAACTCCCTTTTACTGCAATAGGAGGAAACAGGGCAGGGGTGGCAGGAAACAAGCACTGAAAAAGGAACTGGGGCTTGTTGGGCCTTCTTACACAATTGATCATGGCAGTTTTCCTTCCACTGTGTTCAGCACAGCAGATCATCCTAAATGAAAAAAAAAGAAAAAAAAGAGATAATTCCTTGGGTCACACCTTGGATAACCCATGATTTTAAAAACCCAGGTTTCCTGGTACCAAGGACTGCATGGAGATTTTCCAGTGTACAAGTAAATAGCCCAGAGTCTGAACATAGCATTCATTGTGCCACGGCCCCCTCACCTTCCTGCCTGGTCCTACCTTGTGCTTGGTGTCTGCGTGGGCACTCTCATGGGTCTTGGCCATGGGGATGAGAAATTCATCTGTTGGATGTAGTGATCAATGTTCTGACAATACCCAATTCCCCTCTTGCTGCAAGGGGTAACAACAGACGTCGCCATGCAGTGGTGATCTAGCACAAACACCCTGAGCCTGTGACTTGTGTTTAGGACATTTGGTTGCACGGTGCCTGCCGGGTTTGTAGCTTCCTTGGTAAGAGGCACACGAGCCCCACTGC
>VYZU01032621.1:0-10974 GCA_013401355.1 Ceyx cyanopectus | reverse complement strand
TCTGTGATTCTGTGAAATGAACTTCACCCACAGCGCAGTACTTCTGGAAAGCAAGCTGAACGTAGGGAAAAACCTACCACCTTCAGGGCAGTAGAGGCATTAGGACTGGCTACACAGTGAACAGAAAGAACAGGAGTATTCTCTTTGGATTATTGCACAAGGTGCAAAAAGGGAAGACAGCTATTCCACAGCTGGTTTTTTTGAAATAGACCCAGCAGTAGCTCTGTCTACCCTGTCCACATGCTCCTGCCTAAGCACATATGAGCAGGCTCACCCGCCTCTGAAAGCATTTAAAGGCATATTTCAGCACAGCCATTTGCACCACCTTGGGGATGTCAAGTGTTCCCCGTGATTTCACAGTGACTTTCATGGTGCAATATGTTGTTTTGGAGTGCTCAGGTTTTGATGTCACATAGCTAAAAGATACCAGTCCTTCCTTAAAAAAAGAAATGCTGTGCATCTTAGTTTTGTTGTTACAGCAAAATGAAAAGGAAAAGCAAGGAAAATAGGAATCATAAAGATTTCAAAACACGTAACTCTATTTTAAAATGTAGAGGGTTATATTTTTTTCAACTCTTGTATTTGAAAGCTAATTCGCACCTTGAAATTCTGGGGACCTGGCAAGGCAGGGACAGAGAATTTGGCAATTTACTGAAACATACAACTCATCTGTCACCAGTGCCAACTGAAGGTGCCAATGACCCCAGCCACTTGTTTCCCTGCTGGTGTCTGAGCTCTCCCAAGCTCTTTCAATGTTACTATCCAGGATAACTATGTTATATATAACTAATTCCTTTAAGTTTTTGAACAAACAGGTTTAAAAAAAAAAGTAAAAGATAACCCTTGAAATTTACTCATGAAAGCATCAGCAAACAGCAAACAGCAAAGATAAATAATTCGATTACGCTATGAAGTCACCCGGCACCTCTGCAGTTACCCCAAGCAGGGGTGTGCGGGATCCATCCCGGCACTAACAGCGGCCAACTCTGCCGGCTCCAGGGGGGTGAGGAACATGGCTGGCCGGCATCGAGCGCTCATACGTGTGTCCAGCAACCCTGAGCCATCTCCTCATGAACCTGCAAAGCGTTCCCATGAGCTTTGCGAATAGCTACGCACGCGCTTGCTTCAGTGCACTGACCGCGAAGCGCAACCGGGCTCAGGGGTCTGGGTGGGAGGGGAGCTCCCCGCCCTTCTCACGAGTGGGTTGCGGGTGCCGGGGAGCTGGGAGCCCCTCAGGCAGGCGACCCCAGTGCCGGAGCCGGGCAGCCCGACGAGGCCAGGCTGCCACAAGCTGGGCAACTTCTCCGCAGATCCGTCGCTGCTTGCTGGGGCAGCCTGCGACGCCCGGGTGGTTCCTGCTAGGCGGCCCGGGACCCCCGGCAGCTGCAGGCTAGAAAGGGCTAGGGAGCAGCCCATGAGAGCTGCCCCCGCCCCGCGGCCCCACTCACCCGCCGCCTGACCGCCGACCCCTCCGGTCCCGCTTCCTCATACCCGGGGACGAGCCGAGGGGGGCCCAGTGGGAGCTACCGGCCCCAGCAGACCGCGCGGCCGCCGTTTCCATGGAGCGGCTGGGGCCGGAGCGGGAAGGTCCTGGGGGCGGGCCTGGAGACCGCACACATCATGTTCAGGGGTTTATAGAATCATGTGGGCATGGAATGGCATGTATTGGAAAGGACCTTCAAGATTATCCAGTTACACACACACACACACCCCGCCACGGGCAGGGACACCTCCCACTACACCAGCTTGCTGAAAGCCCCATCCAACCTGGCCTTGAACAGGTCCAGCAATAAAGCATCCACAACTTTCCTGGGCAACCATTGCCAGTGCCTCACCACCCTCAGAGTGATGAACTTCCTTATTTCTAATCTAAGATACCCCTCTTCAGTTTGAAAACATTACCCCTCATCCTATCCCTACAAGCCGTTGAAAAAAGTCCCTCCCCAGCTCCCTTATAGGTCCCCTTCAGATATGGGAAGGTTGCAGTAAGGTCTCCCCAGAGTCCCTTCTTCTCCAGGCTGAACAACCTCAACTCTCTCAGCCTGTCCTCACAGGAGAAGTACCCCAGACCTCTGATCATTTTTGTGGTCCTCCTCTTGACCTGCTGCAACAGGTCCATGTCCTTCTTGTGTTGGAGCTCCAGACACAGTACTCCAGGTGGGGGTCTCATGACAGCAGAGTTGAGGGAGATAGCTGCTCACAGGCCAGAATTTGTACAAAATCCCACAGAACTGTCCACCACTCTGGATTCATGTCTGGAGAAAAGGGTGTCTTTTTGTGTTTCAAAGCATAAACTGAAATTAAGATTATTATGATTTATTCAAGTAATGTTAAACTACTCATGTACGGTCTGAAGCATGTTTCATCTGTTTCTTTTGTGATTTTTTTCCCTTCAGGTATTGACCACAGAATGGCCCAGTCAGCAGACAAAATGTCGCTGCAGGTGATATCAGCTATCAGCAATTCATCCTTGCTTCAGCCAGGCTTCTCTCTCCTGAATTTCAATGGGCGTGTTTTCTTTTTTGGGCAGAAAGGATGGCCCAAGAGATCATGTCCCACTGGTGTTTTCCTCCTTGATATAAAGCAAAATGAGCTCAAAATGAAACCTGCCTTCTTTTCTAAAGACTCCTGTTACCTCCCCCCTCTCCGCTATCCTGCTCTTTGCAAACTCGGAGACAATGCAGAGTCTGATGAGTACCAGTATATCATCCATGGTGGGAAAACACCTAACAATGACCTTTCTGATAAGATTTATGTTATGAGTCTGGTAAGCAAAAGTAGCAAGAAAAACACATTCAAATGCATTGAAAAAGACCTGGGTGGAGATGTCCCTGAAGCTAGATATGGGCATACAATTAATGTAGTTCGTAGTCGAGGAAAAAGTGTGAGCGTTATATTTGGAGGGAGAACATATACTCCTCTTGCACAAAGAACCACTGAAAAATGGAACAGCGTGGTTGACTGTTTGCCCTTTGTGTTCCTCATTGATTTTGAGTTTGGATGCTGTACATCATACATACTTCCAGAGCTTCAAGATGGGCTTGCTTTCCATGTTTCTGTTGCCAAAAATGATACAATCTACATTTTGGGAGGCCATTCACTTCAAAATAACACCAGGTCCCCCAGCTTGTACAAGCTAAAAATTGATCTCCCCCTTGGCAGCCCATCCGTGACCTGCACCATCTTGCCAGGGGGGATATCTGTATCGAGTGCTATAGTGACTCAAACCAGTGATACTGAATTTGTCCTTGTTGGGGGCTACCAGTCTGACAACCAGAAACGGTTGGTGTGTAACACCATAGTTCTGGAAGACAGTAAGGTAGAGGTTGTCGAAAGGGCGAGCCCAGACTGGACACCAGATATTAAACATTGCAGGATCTGGTTTGGCTGTGATATCGGTGAAGGGTCTGTATTGTTGGGCATTCCAGGGGCCAACAAACAGTTAATCTCAGATGCAAACTACTTCTACATCTTGAGATGCAAAGAGGCCGAGGAGGACAAGGAGGAAGAAATGTCAGCACAAATCTGCAGTCAGACATTGACTGAAGACCCTGGAGACTCCACTCCATTTGAAGATTCAGAAGAATTTTGTTTTAGTGCCGAAGCCAATAGCTTTGATGTTGATGATACAGACACTTATAATGAAGATGATGAAGAAAATGAGTCGGAAACAGGCTACTGGATCACCTGCTCTGCCAGCTGCAGTATTGACATTAACACCTGGGTCCCTTTCTATTCGACAGAACTCAATAAGCCTGCAATGATCCTGTGTTCCAGCGGGACTGGCCACTGGGTCCACGCGCAATGTATGGATCTCTCAGAGACCATGCTCCTACGTCTCTCAGAAGCAAATGTCAAGTACTTCTGCAATGAGCATGTTGACCTTAATAAAGGGCTACAAACTCCCCAAAAGGTGGTGCACCAGAAGAAGCAGCCCATGAAACCATTGCGCAGAAAGGCAGCCATGAAGATAACAACACCAGCAAAGAAGTCCTTTCTTCGGAGACTGTTTGAATAGATGTACACTGCTGATTACCTGCGAGGAAATTGAATCACACTCAAAGACCAAAGACAACTAGTAATGCTTGAAGCAGAAGGGGTTGTTACAGCTCAAAGTGAGCTTTCTATTTAATTGGTTTCACTTACTTCAGTATTTCAGTTACATTTCAAAGCTCATGGAATTATTTTGCCTCTTCTGTGTATTTCTGTAATATCTGGATAAAAGCTCCATCATAGAGGTCATTGTGCAAACACACAGCCAGTGTGTGTGTAATACTCCCCAGTTATCCCCAGTGAATTTAATGGAACCACTGGTAGGGTAAGACATTTTCCCATGTACTCAGTGCTGTTAGCATCTGTCCATAAAGGGCATTATATTCTCCATTTTAGTTTTTTATCTTGTAAGTAGCTCTAGAAATATTTGGCCTAACTTATAGCTGCATTGCTCCAATTTTATCTTGCTGTTATGAAATAAAATTAGACTGATTACTCCGGTTTTAAACTAGAGTGGTGGCTTCAGTTGCTTGTGTTGGAAATAATTGAATGTTCAGACACTGAGGGTCAATTCTCTTCAGGGACTTTCATTATGGAAAGCTTACATTCAGAGAATTTAATTCTGAATATTTTGTTTGTTTGCGGTTTTTTTTCTTAATAAATTTTAAAAGGTATTGGATCACTATATGTCAGTTTCACAGTTAAGGAGAATAGGGGAACATAATCTCCTAGTAAAAATCAAAATGCTTTTTTAAACCCCTGTGCTCAACAACTGCTTTGTGTTTGTATTTTAAAAAATTCCAGTAAGAATAAAGTTTATCATAAAAATCACCTCATTTTTTCACCTACTCATGGAGTAAATCCAACACTGTAAACCCCAAAGTCTATGAAAGGACAGTATATGTGCAAGGGAGGCCCATCTGAAGTCTGATAAAGGGTCGAGCTTCACAGCCACCCCATGCTGTGAGCTCCCATTGACTTAAGAAGTTCCTTCTGATGAATAGGACTTTTATCATTTATTCCAGGTCCTTCACTAGGCATTTCTTTCTCTGCTCTCCCAGGGTAACTAGGTAGTGTGTGAAAGCTCAAAAGTGCAAACTGTAGCTCTGAGTGACTCATTGAGCCAGTGGAGCACTGGGAGGGTGGAAACAAATTCATCTGACTGCTCAAAGCAGGAGGAGAAGATTGGGTTCAGATTGAAAAGAATAATGTGAAAGTTAAATAGCCCAAGAGTTTACTAAGGTTTTTGTGGATTCTTTTACTGGCTATTTGTAAAGCCTCATCATTTTTGACTTAATTTTTAAATTTTTATTGTTGCTGCAAACATCTTTTCAGAAAACCAATAGCATCAGCTCAACATATGTGAGCCAACAATAATAGCTTAGTATCACAGTCCAACTTTCATGCTGGAGCCTGGAATAAAAACAAAAACCAGGGACAACTGTCAGCCACTTGATCACTATGTGTAGACCCTGAGCAGCCACTCCACAGCTCATGTTGCACAGTATTCCTATCAACACAGATGTGTGCGGACAGTACTCCCCTTAAAATCTTCACAACTCAAGGCCACAGCAGAGGAAAGTAAAGAGCAATCACACCAAGTTTCTATTTCCAACTTTTTCATTTGCTGAAGGAGGTTATGGTTTGGGTAGAGCTTTTAAATGGGAAGAAGATCACCCTGACTCTCCTTTCACCAATCTGATATTGGCATAAATTTATTGATTTCAGTGTCAGCTTCCTGCTTGGTCATGCTTCTTTGCTCAGAATATATAGCACTGTATGTTTTTCCAAGGAATAAATTAATATCATGCCCATGTAAAGTCCCTTCAGACTGCTGAAGTTCATCAACATTTCCTGTTGTAGGTTAGTCATGGGTTTCACATAGCTGAACTGCCATTAAATTAAATTAAAGCCACATCATCATAATACCAAGAAGGACAATATACTCACACAAAACTCCACCCATTGTCCCTTCACCATTTTACAACAAAAGACTCCCCCAAATTATTGAGCACCCTGGCAATGTCCAGGGTTTGGATAGGTTGGATCAATTGGCCAAGGCCAATTGTATTGTATTGTATGAGGTACAATAAGGCCAAGTGCAGGGTTCTGCATTTCGGTCACAACAACACCCTGCAGTGTTACAAGCTTCAGGAGGAGTGGCTGGAAAGTTGCCCAGGAGAAAATGACCTGGGGGTGCTGGTGGACACCCAGCTGAACATGAGCCAGCAGTGTGCCAAGGTGGCCAAGAAGGCCAACAGGACCCTGGCTTGTATAGCGTGATCAGCAGGAGAAGGGAAGTTATCATGCCCTTGTACTCAGCTCTTGCGAGGCCTCATCATTCTCATCATTCTGATGAGACTTTTGAGTCACGTGCTTGTTAGAGCATTGATTGTCTTGAAAATCAGCTAATCAATACAAGACGTTTCTTCCTCAGGCAAGATAGAATTAGAAGATAAAATGAAGTAGATTTGAGTGCAGAAGTAAATTTCTGCTATATCTGCATCCAAATGACCTATGCGTTTTATAACCACAACAAGCACCATCATGGTTCCCAGCCACATTTTAGTAACATATTGTTATTATCAGCTTTTATGAGAATAATATTTGAATTTTACTGCTATTGAAAGGTGCTTGGACCTGAAGTACCTGATTAATCTACAGGAAAGGCACAGCACAAACTTTAGTGGTAGCACTAAAGCATGTGTCATAGTTCAGAGTGACTCATTGCACTGCCAGACTATTGAAAAGAGTAGAAATAATGCAACTGGGAGCCCAAAGCAAAAGGAGAAGGTTGAATAAAGATTGAAAATGAATCTCTGAAGTTCTTTACTGCTACACTCAAAGTATTAAAGATAGAAAGACTGGCTTACTTTTTGTCTTTTTTTTCTTTTGTTATGACTGTTGATTATAACTCCCTCTGTATTTTATTTCCTACCCTATCCTATTTCAAACAAGACCAACTTCTCAGAAGGGATCAAGGAACAGCCTTTAAAAAATAAAACTCCAATTTGGTGTCTCTACTTGACCTTTAAAAATTGTGACACCAAAGCCTGTATTTTCTTTTTAAAAAGCGAGACAATAACCTTATTAACCTTCCAATTTCTCAATACATATAGAGGAAGAACAGGACACTGGCTACTACCACAAGTGTGCAGAACCTCCTTCAGGTGGTTATTATGTATTTCTTTGTCCACTGGCTCAGAATGCCCATCTTCAGAAGAAGAGCTGGGCATTGAACACTGTCTCCCATAACATCCTCTTGTGTAAGCTCAGAAAGTGTGGATTAGTTGAATGGACCATGAGACGGATTGAGAACTGGCTGAACGATAGAGCTCAGAAAGTTGTGATCAGTGGTGCAGTGTAGTTGGAGGCCTGTAGCCAGAGGTGTTCCTTGGGGGGGAACTGCTATTCCGTTAGATCTGGACAGGTTGGAGAGTTGGGTGGACGGAAACTTAGTGAAATTCAACAAAGACAAGTACAGGGTCCTGTACTTCAGAAGGAAATAACCCCATGCACCTGTACAGGTGAGAGGTTGACCTATTGATAAGAACCTGGGAGTGCTGGTAAGTTGCTCATGTGCCAGCAATGTGCCCTTGTGGCTAAGAAGGCCTATGGTATCCTGGTGTGACCAGCAGGACAAGGGAGATTCTCCTTCCTCTCCACTGGAGCTGTTGAGCCTAGAGAAAAGAGGAGAAGACTGAGAGGGGATCTTAACAATGCTTATAAATATCTGAAGGGTGGGTGTCAAGAGAATGGGACTAGTCTCTTCTCAGTGCCCAGCAAGAGGACAAGGGGCTACAGGATTTCCTGTAAGGGTGATGGAGCCCTGGAACAGGCTGCCCAAGAGTTTGTGGAGTCTCCTTTTCTGGACAATTTCAAAATCCACCTGGACGTGATCCTGCACAACCTCTCCTAGGTGAACCTGCTTTGGGCATGATCTGCAGAGGTCCCTTACAACCCCTACCATTCTGTGTGATTCTGTGTGATTGATAATGCACCTCTTGACTTCCCTCCCAATGCTGCTAGAAAAATGTCATAATCAGATTCTTTCTAATATGTCTTTTTATATTATGGACTGTATTAAGCTTGATACAGAAGGTAGAAAAGCTTCCACACCTAGGAGTTGCAGCTGGACAGCTCTCTGAAAACGATGCCATATTCAGTCACCCAAAACAGTACTCTGAAGAACAGCAGTGACAGGCTTCATTATTCTTCAACTGATCTTGATTCTAATAGAAGTACATGGAAAGTAAAATTCAGTCATTTATTACAGATTTAAGAATAAAGGAGTCAGATCATCCTAATTTAGCAGGAAATTCTCGTTTGTGGTTTTTTTTAATATATGGTTTCTGTTTTTTCCATCCATCATTTTTTCTTCAAGGTCAAATGAAAGAACTAAGCTGGTGATATAAAGTCCAGAAATTAAAAGCCTAATTACCTGATTGCACAGAGAAATCAGGTAGCTTAATTTTCTCATCATTAATTCAATCCAAATCAATTGGTTTACATAAGTCTTTTGACCCTGGAATATCATTGCAGGGAAAAAAGATTTTCTGAAGTGGAATAAAGGGAAGATACAAATAGTGAACTGAAAGGTAGGTTGGAACTAATCTTTGAGCTATGAGGCAGTCTATGCCGAGGAGCCAAAATGTGATGTGCAGAAGCCAGTGAAGAGGCTTAACATAGTAGCATGGACATGACAGTGAAAGACAATTTTAAAGACTGATTTTCAACAACACTGATTTTAAACAAACATTGGGATGGTATTTGTAAATCAGGCAAAAGCCATTTACAGAGTAAATAAAACTGTTTTTAAATTAGTTTAGTTTTCTGTCAAAGAGTTACCTGTGAAGAATGGTGCTGAAAGGACTGCTGAGACTTCATTTGTGTTCATTTAGTGACTTGCAAACTGGGGCTAGAAACACAGCTGTCTCTGCATATTAGAACAGCCTAAATATGAAAAGCATCCACAATTTGAATGAAAAGTAAGATTGCTACCATGAAATTATGTGCATAGCTGAAAAACTGGTAAGAAATAAAAAGGCACAAAATGAAATATTTATAAGACTTTTATTTTAAACAGGTTTCATTAAGAAACAGTAATACAGTAAGAAAAAGTAAAATTATGAAGTCATGCAGGGAAACAAAGCACAGAACTTAGTGTATTCAGAAATTAGGATGCTGTAAATATCCAGAATTAGTTTCTGAAGTACCTGAGTGAAAGTGAAAAGCTGATTTGTTTAGTCAGTAGAATTATTCCTCTGAGGAAAAAAATCAGTGAGACCAGTTCAATGGCTTCTAACTTAGTTCTCATAGTTTAATCAGATGGCAATTCACAATACGAAGAACTTGAATAAAACCAAGCAAAACAATATATACAATGTGATTGTATAAAAGTTACAGCCAATATAATTTCAGAATATGATTTTCTAGGAATTACTGAAGGACTTGTACCAAGTATTCATGTAAAAAAGAAAATGTAAAGGTTTGCAAGAATACCATGAATAAAAGTGTCTCCATTTTACTAAAGCCTCTTCAAAACCAAAAGGCATAACATGGAGCTGTATAACCAAATGATGCCTCTGTCTGAAGTCAGAATCTGTTTCTCTGCTGATGCATGGCTATGTGCATTTCAGCATTGCTATTTTATCCTTATTTACAAAAGTTTCACTTCCAGGTACCTACCCTTTCAGTGCTGTTTGTTCTGATGAGTTCAGAACTCTCAAATTTACTTGCAGCAGATGTAAAAAATGGGATAAAAGAAGATTTAACTACACTCGAGTCAAAAGAGGAGAAAAATTAAATAGTTCTCTGTGCCAGCTATCCTGCTCAGAGCTGCTAGAAGGTGAAATATGTCTTGATGGCTTAATATTATTTCTCAAAAGAATGCTTTCACGTGCCACTGCATTCCTCTGTCCATGTCCAGCTTCTGTTCAGCCTGATGAGCTACCCCAGGATATCAACCTCATCTTGAGGGTATCATATATGGGGTAAAGCTTATCCAGTCCTTTTATGAACAGGGAGACAAATCACTGGCTTTTGCATCGGCAGCTTGCTAAAGTGATTTTGGAATTTGAAAATGTTAGTGGTCACTGGAATTACATGTGCAAAATGAATGAAACCTGATCTGTCACTCCAGGGGCACATATGCATTGCAAGAAACGGGTCCAGATCACCTCAGGCTGAAATCCTCTCCTACGCAAAAGGTGGCAAAAATTGTATATACCCCTGAAACTGAGTGAAAATCACCAATGAAGTGACTCAAGATGACTAAAACTAGACCTTAGGTTATTCAAGTGGAGCCAAGGGCAAACCATAAGGTAACACAGTTGTCCCAAATACACATACAGGAAAAAAAAGTGTGTGACTATTTGTATAATGAAATATATGCTGACCAAAAGTGCAAACAATATCTGCATTTACTGCTAAAAGATGCTCTTTATACCTGATATTTATATTCCCTGGGAAACAGCTGCACTTGTTACCTGCATTTATTGGTAAAGAATGATACTTCTGTAAACCTCTATTGGAAATAAGTGCTTTTGTCAAAGAATTGAAAAAACTAAATTAACCATTTATGAACACTCAGTAAGTGGAAATGTACATGGTACACCATGCAAAAGATGCTGTAGTCCTTATGGCTGCTTAAAAAAAGTTAATATTTTCAATAAAAGGCATTATTTCCAACTGCAAATTTTGACCTAATATTAAACTATGTTTCAAGAAAATGTATTATAACAAATCCTAAATTACAGGATACTTAAAAAAAAATGTATTTGGATTCATAAAATAAAAAGAAAGACATAATCAGAATACCACTAATTGTTGTGCGAATTACTAACACAATTCTCTTTTCCTTTGACCTTAACTGTAAATACCAGACCTTCAAAGATACAGTCAATAACATGAAAAGATACTACTAAACGAATCTCAGATCATTAATTCTTTATACTTGGTGTTGCTTCCCGCACAAGGCGA
>VYZU01032619.1:864-35484 GCA_013401355.1 Ceyx cyanopectus | reverse complement strand
TCTAAGGTTATTGCTGAAATTCATGTAGGGGTGTGATGGTGGGTTCACATCCCTGTGCATGACTGGTTCTCAAACCCCAACCTACAAACCCATGACCAAAGACATCCAAACATCAGTGGAGCTGTTGACAGTTTCCCTAGAAACTGATGCTAAACCCTCTACCTGCTACTAAAACTTTGTTATCTTTATCATCAACCTCCTGTATGCAACACTTCTATACAGCAATAATCCCCCATTTATAGCTATGCTTTTGTGCATAAAATATTATATATACACTCTCTTATTAATTTTATTTTTTTTAATGTTCTGTTTTCTTTTTTAATCTGTTTTTATGTATTTCTGGCTTCCAGTTTGTACATAAACAAGTTTCTTTATGCATAGAAATATCTCTAGTAATGTTAGAACCTCTAGTAACCTTAGAAATACACGTGTGTGCTTGCAGAACCAAATAACCATCTGGTATTTTCAGGAAGCTTTAAGAGAAAGGCATTAGTGTTGTCATTGTTGTGAGCAGACTTACTGAAACGAAAATGGTTAAGGGAAAATTGAGAAGTGAAAAACAGAAAACAACACCACCAAAAAGAATCCCATTCCCCTAAGCCCAAGATTTTAAGTGTGACCCCATTTTACTCTGCTCAAAGAGGAAGCACATCCAGATGAGTGGACAGAAACTGCCCTGTGAGCAAGGCAGGGACTTCCAGCAGACCAGGTTTGCCCCAGGAAGTGTTTCTAATGCTCCCCCTGCTCTGGGAGAGCTGACCCACAGGGGTCAACAATTGCAGCGAATTCTGCTACTGTCACTGCAACCATCATCATCTCAGCAGAAAGCCAACACCTCTCAGGCTTTATACCTGCATGGTTAACATACTCACAAGAGAGGATCAGCCTCCTGGAACATTGGATTATGTGCAAATTCTTTGCCCTGAGTTACATTCACTAGTATTTTCTGCACAGAAATAGACCAAACTCTAAGGAAATCCTCTGTATTTCTAGCACGATAACTCTTCCTCTCCAGTTTGCTTTAAGGGCGTTTGAATGGGAATACAACGACCATAAAGGATGTTGATAGAATCACAGAATGAATGTTGTTCCTGTCTGAATGGCAAATGCTTTTCCAAACCAAACATCTGTGGGGAATCCTGAGGAACTGGATGAACAATACAAAACGAAACGGGCAGAATGATTAATTATCACCACGAGAAGCACTCGGATTAATGAAGAACAAAGCTGAGCAGTCGAGGGCTGCTCTCCGTCATCTCCCGGGGGCCGGGGAGGGGCTGGAGGGGACCCCCTGGGAGGGGCTGGCGGGGACACTCTGGGACGGGCTGGCGGGGAACCCCTGAATGGGGCTGGAGGGGCCCCCCTGGGAGGGACTGGCCGGGACCCCCTGGGAAGGGCTGGAGGGGACCCCCTGGGAGGGGCTGGCAGACACTCCCCGGATGGGGCTGGCGGGGACACTCTGGGACGGGCTGGCGGGGAACCCCTGAATGGGGCTGGAGGGGACCCCCTGGGAGGGACTGGCGGGGGGCCCCCCGGGGGGGGGTGGGGGGGGGCCCCCGGGGGGGGGGGGGCCGGGGCCCCCGGGGGGNTGGCGGGGAGCGGAGCGCGCCGGGGCCGGGACACCAGCGCCCTCTGCTGGGCAAGCGGCTCCCTGCAGCGGCTGCTGTGCCAGCCGAGGCCACGGCTCCTGCTCTCCCGGCGGATCCCGCGTCGCCACAAGCGGCGATCTCACCCCACAGCCGGGCTGGGGCAGCCAGGAGGTTTATGGCCGGACCGGAGACATGTCACAGGATCGCAGAGCGGTTTGGGTAGGGAGGTACCTTTCAAGCTCAGCTGGTCCAACCCCCCTGCAGGGAGCAGGGCCATCTGCACCCAGAGCAGGGTGCTCAGAGCACCAGCCAACCTCAGCTGGAAGTTTTCCAGGGATGGGGCATCAACCACCTCTCTGGGCAACCTGGGCTAGGGTTTAAGCACCCTCACTGTGAAAAACGTTTCCTTTCTAAATAAATCTCTAAATAAATTGCTTCTCTTATAGTTTCAAACCATCACCCCTTGTCGTGTCACACAGGCCCTGTTAAAATGTCTGTCCCCATCTTTCTGTAAGTACTGAAAGGTCTCCCTGGAGCCTTCCCTTGTCCAGGCTGAACAAGCCCAACTCTCCCAGCCTGGCCTCCCAGAGGAGTTCCAGCCCTCGGATCATCTTTGTGACCCTCTTCTGGACCCACTTCTGCAGGTTCCTGACTTCTCTCATCCGTGGTTGGAAGGAACCACAACAGCCACCAGTGTCTCAGCATGTCAGTAAACATTAACTTGCAAGAAAAAGCAGCCTTTCTCATGAAGCAAAAGATATTCTGGAAAGGATGAAAGTCAGAAATTCATTTTACCTTGAAAATGTAGAAACTGGAGGCAGGATGTGAGATGAAGATGCAAAGGAGCAGCAGGTGCTGACAAAAGTCTTCAGCTGTGGGCAGTGTTTACTGTAGATTAAATTAGATAAAGAAATTAGTTCATCAGGCATCACGAGCATTCTCTTCACAGAGAGAAGATATTATTAGAGATTATTAGTATTAGAGAAAGATATTTCATATGTAAGAGTGGGGAGCACATTTTACTCCCTTTTATGCTGTGGTGGTATCCAGCTGTAATTTATTTGCAGTAAATGGTTCTGCAACTTTAAATTCACACCAATATTTATCGGGATGTATTTTGTGTTCTACCAGTAGGTATTGATAGGAATATGCAAGGGAACATCATTTATGCATACTCTATATATATAAAAGAATACAAGTTAAAGAAGAGGTGACCAAACCATCAGTTTCAAACCATCTAGCCTTAGCTTTAGAAAGTGAAGCTTAAACAACGTGGATATTCATTTGTATTTTTAATTAAGAATTCTTAAATCTGCTGAAGAAAATTCCTAAAAGAATCTACTTCTTTAAACTCAAGCTGACTGTTGACACCTCGGAAGCCTTTCTGTTCATTGCAAAATGATATGCTTGGCAGAGCTGCTTAAGAAGGGAGAAAAGCTGCTGTTGTAATGCTGCATTGTATGGGAATGTGGAGGGAGATGCTCCTGGGATGCAGCCTGTGGCACCACCCCTGGCTCGGGTAGGAAATCCCCTCTGTTGGGTCAGGAGCACGGAGCAGGGCAGGCAGCCAGGGGCTGCAGCCACTGTCACCAGCTCTGCAGGAGCTGGGTTTGATGTTTGAGATCTGTTTTGACTGGGATTTAGGTATTTAGGTAACAAGGCCAATTCCCTTTCCAGCACACAGGAGAGACTCTGGCATCATCACCCTGTGGCACTGAGCCCACAGAACTGTGTCCCCTGGGGGGACAGGCTTTGATTTGGAACTTGCACCTGATTAAGGACTGGCGTTGTTGCCCGGGTTGTGACTTCATTCACACAAGCCTCTGTTGCTCAGGAATACCTCATGGAACTTCTCCTGAAGCCCTCCTGCCCTGGGCAGTGTTACGTCCTGCTGCATGCCACCAGGCCTGGGGAGACGTGGTGGGTGCCAGAGCAAGGGCTGATGGAAAACATCCCTTCCTCCTGGCTCTGCTGGCTGCTTTTCTCTTGTTTATGGCAGCAATTATCATGCATTTCCCAAGTGCCTTCCCAGTTGCTGGTTGCTGCTTCCTTGCTGTCTTGTTCTCTTTCTGTGGCTGCCCTCAAGAAGAGAAACCTTCACCACCAGTTAACAGGTGGTTATTTGGCTCCAAGGTGGCTCCGTGCTGTGGATGCTTTGGCCAGCAAAGGGATGTGGAGGGTTGGACCAGATGATCCCCAGAGGTCCCTTCCAACCACTACCATTCTGTGTGATTCCATGATTCATCTTTCCAGGCTCATTTCAGGACTTGGGAAGCCTTGGAAGCCTTCTGCACCTCGTTTCTGTTCATCACTGTGCTGGCAGGGAACATTCCTAGGAGCTTCCTCAGGATTTAAAAGGCACTCTGTTGAGCTGTTAAAGGTGCAAAGTTGATGTGTTTGAGGATGGTGGCAGCTGGATGTCAGCAGTGCTGGAACAGGGACTCTCAAAGGTGGATTTTTCCTGGGACAACAATGTAGGCAAGGAGGAATCAGACGAAGAGCAGAAAAATTCACTTACTCCTGTACCAAAAAAAAATATTCAATTTGAAGGCTCTGTATGAAGGCTGCAAATTTAATAGGCCACACTTGCCATTGTTCTGAGACAGTGACTGAGAGGTGAAGATGGCAGTTCCAAGAGATTAATGCAAAAGGGAGCAGATAACAGACCTGTATACAAATAGAACTAATATGCAGAGATCTCATTTTATTCCCTTTTATGCAGAGGTTTCATTCAGCTGTAATTTGCAATGAACAGCACTGCAGCTTGACCTGTGGATTTTCCTAGTGAGGATGCATGAGGATCTGTGGCTGGAGAAGTGCAGAGATGGACACACACCTCTAGCAGGAAAGGCTTTCATGAACATCTGGAGACATTCAGAAGGTGGCAAGGAGTTCTGCAGGCAGAAGCAGCAGGTTGTGTCCTGAGCACCAGGTTACAGCCTTCAGAGGGAAGATCTTGGCTTCCAAAGGAGAGTCTTTCTCAGACAAATGTTTATTTTAAAAGTATTTTCTGCCCGAGCATCTGTGAAGAGCAACTAGGGTTGGTTTGTTTGTTTTCCTCCCAGCCTTTGGGATCTTAGCCTAGCTGCAGAGGGTTTTTTTAGCATGGTACAGGGCATGGGAGCAGCTCTGCTCCTGTTTGCTTTTAGAAAGAGTTTTCATATGAAGCAAACGGCAACAAATGCTAAAATGGGAAGGGTGTAGCAGAGCCAAAGTAAGCTTGCTTCATGTTCCTGTCACCTAAGCCATAAACAGAACCAAAACCTTTCCTCTTCCGAATTTTTGAAGACATAACTTACAATACATTTAGGGCAAATTAGAGAAAATTTGTAAATTCTTGAACTGATGGGGAAGTATGAACTAATTCCCTTGCATTTTGGATTATCTGAGTTAATTCTGAAATTCCACGAGAACAGGTCACTCAACAGTCACCTCCTCAAGCAGGTCCAGAGATGGGCCATGAAGAAGATCAAGGGGCTGTGTGAGAACAGGCTGAGAGAGCTGGGGTTCCTTGGCCTGGAGAAGAGGATGAGGTGAGTGGTGGCAGTGGAATTGCAGGTGAGGCACAAAGTACAGAGAAGAAGATGAATCCAAGAAGAGCAAGATGCTAAGGCAGGAATCTGGCTGAGCATGTTTCATCAGGCAGGTGCCACTCAAAGCCAAGTCAGAAGAGTTTGTTCTGTTCTATATTAGTATCTACTAACAAAGCAGCCTAAGCTAAGCAAGCCACGTGTTGGTGGAATTATGGCAGTGTTTTCATAGACTCTTGTGCTTATAACCTAAAAAAAAAATAAATTAAATTAAATAAATAGAGCAACAAGGACTTGAAAAGCTTTGTTTTTCCTGCTGCAAACCCAGTGTATTGGGCACTGGTGCAGAGTTACCGTAAGCCTGAACTTTTCACATCTCATTCACAAGTGATGGAACAGGATAGAAAGCTGATGTTTCACTTGTGGCTTGGTTCTACTCTATTGTATTTTATGATAATTACACTGGTTTGAGGGTGAAATTACTGATGAAGTGGTGCATGATTCCCATGTCAACAGAAAACCTCTACAAACAAGGCTCTGGTCTCTAAAATACACACATCACAACACGCTATCCTATCATTTACATCTGACAAGACATAGCCAGTGTTTTGGTTGGCCATCAAATGCAAGGGGATGGCCAAGTTTCCAATAGCTTCACTTTCCAAACTTGAAATGAGACTTCAAAAGCTGCAGAAATGCAATATGGGGCTCTGGAGTCCTATACATACACCAGCAAATCTTTTGAGAAGGGAGAACTGGGGGTGCAATTATTGTTACGCTCACTGACATCGTTTCTGGAAAGTGCTGGGGAAGTGTTAGGAAGCCTTTAAAAAAAATCTTTTCCATCTGCTTTTTCTTTTGGTTATTTTAAGGGGTAATTATAGAAACGCATCCACGCTGTGTAGATCATATTTGAAATGCACATTTCCACTCTAAAGATGTGTTTAAAGGAATATGAACAGCTGATTTCCCCACAGAAGCATCCAAAGTAATCCAAAGAAATACCCATCTCTGTGAACACTGATACCCAGCCCACAAAACAGAGGAGCCTGCACATCCCATGGCAAGGACAGCAGCTATATCACACCCAGGATGTGCTTGGCTGGATTATCACAGAATCACTTGGGTTGGGCAAGACCTACAAGATCATCCAGTCCAACCTTTAATCACCTAAGACATAGAATCATAAGGTTGGAGAAGACCTCCAGGATCATCAAGTCCAACCTTCCACCCATCACTGCCCCTGCTCTGCAGCACCACATCTCCTGCCTCTGGAGCCCCTCAAGAGATGGGGACTCCACCACCTCCCTGGGAATCCCTCCCAGTGTTTCACTGCTCTGGCACTGCAGACATTTCTCCTCAGCTCTCATCTGAATGTCCCCTGGAGCAGCTTGTGGCCATTTCCCCTGCTCCTGGCACTGGTCACGAGGAGCAGAGTCCAGCACCCCCAGCTCTGACCCTCCTGGCAGGAGCTGTAGGGAGCAGTGAGGGCTCCTCTCAGCCTCCTCTGCTCCAGACTGAACAGCCCCAGCTCCCTCAGCTTCTCTCCACAGGAGATGTTCTCCAGTCCCCTGACCAGGCTGGTTGCTCTTCTCTGGACCCTCTCCAGCACCTCCCTGTCCCTCCTGTATCGTGGTGCCCAAAGTGGACACAGAGCTCCAGGGGTGGCCTCAGCAGTGCTGGGCACAACAGGGGCACCATCCCCTCCTGCTGCCCACACTGCTGCTGAGCCAGCCCAGGCTCCTGGGGGCTTCTTGTCCCCTGGGCACCCCCTGGCTCATGCCCAGCCGGGTGGCACCAGCACCCCCAGGGCCTTTTCTGCTGGGCACTTTCCAGCCACTGCTTCCCCAGCCTGCAGCTGCTGGGGGTTCTTGTGACCCAAGGGCAGGGCCCAGCCCTTGGCCTCATTAAACTTCACACAATTGACCTCAGCCCATTGATCCAACCTGTCCAGATCTCTCCTGACCCTGAGGACCCTCATCCACATGGCTCAAACACCTCAAGGGATGGTGACTCAACCCCCTCCCTAGGCAGCCTGTTCCAGTGCTGGACAACTCTTCCAGAGAATGATTTTTTTATTCTAATATCCAGCCTAAACCTCCCCTGTTTCTCTACTTTTTTACTTGCATGATGTTCTTCAAGAGAACTCTGAAGCCAGAACCACTTCATGGGAAAGGGGAGAGCAATGCACACCTTGGACAACTGTCTGAGCTACAGGAACTGCTCTCTTGAAGACAACAACAAGATGCAAAGACTCTAGAAGACTTAATAACTCAATTTGCTCTGCTTGGCACAGCAGAATGAAAAGTTAAAATGTTGACCTTTCATGTAAATCTTTGTTTTATGGGCTTTGGTCACAAACGCAGACACCCTAATGGTTACTAGGATTTTCCTTTTGGGAGGTGGGGGAGGGGGTGATTGTATTTAGAGCATTTGGAGACTAATCTTAGCAATGCTTATTGTCCTAGTGACCAGTGTGGCTGCTTTTTTTGCCCTGTTTTTTGTTTTTGTAGAAGCTAAAAATAATGTAATTGGTTTGTGTTAGCAAGAAATGCTGGCTTTTTCTTCTGTGCTGCCATGTGGCATAGTCTGGGATGTGGGTTTTTAATGGCCCAAGTAGTTTGTGCTTTGTCCCCACAGTATCATCAACACCACATGCTCCAGTGTACCCTTGTGTTTGTACAAGAAAATGAAACCTCCAGGCACTGCAGTCTTTCTTTGAGTAATTCTTCCACCTGACAGACCAGAGTGGGACTCTGGAGCTTCCCAGTGTGATCTAATGCAGTGGCACAAACCAGGGCTGAAAAACAACAGGGGCTGCTCACAGCCTTTGGCACTTGCAATGCCCTTGGGTGATTCTGGTTATTAGCAATATCAAAATATTCAATAATATATATCAATATATTATGTATTATTTATTATATTAATTATTATTTANTATAATTATTATTATTATATATGGATATATATTATTGAATATATATTGATATTCAATAGCAATACCAGATTGACTTTTGATTTTCACCTCAGAGGGTCAACTTTCATATATTTAATAAAAAATAAAATACAACAAAGTTTGAAGGATAAGGCAAGATGTGTCTTACCCCAAAATATACACAGACCTTTTTGCTATGCCACTGATTTTTCTCTTGATCAAGCCAGATAGTGCTTTCATGTTTTTGTCTGTTAACTTCTGTTTTCTTCTGAAAGTTTGCTTCAAGATCATGTAATATCTTTCACTTACAGCTGAAAGAACTCCAACCTCAGGCAGGGGGGTTGGACTAGATGATCTTCTAGGTCCCTTCCAACCCCCAATATCTATGAATCTATGAACCATGTGTTTTCAAGGGGCATTTTAAATCATGTTCCACTGATCTTATTTGCTATGTGCATTTTGTTTGCATATGGGTTGGTGATTTACATCTTTTTTGCCATGCCCCTTAATTGAAATATCAGTGTCTCCATAATGATGTCCTTCCATGAAAATGGCAATTAGATCAAATGAGAGAGAGAAAAAGTAACCCAACCCCTCTCTCCTCTGAATGCAGTGAAGCACAGACCTAGGTGTGGATGCTCAGGAGTGCAGGGAAGGTTTTGTCTTTCCCTTTGTCCACCACCACCATTGGCCCCAGTGAGGAGACAACCATGGGGCTCCACAACCACCTCCATGGCCAAGCCATTCCTGCTAAGAAATGAATGTGAAGCTGTTAAACAAACTGTCCTGCTGTCACTGCCCTGCAAAATGGCTGGTTTGCTCTACTCTAGACAACACTTTAAAGCTCATCTGAGAACATTCTTAATTAAAGCACATATTTCTTTTAAAACATTCAGCAGTATCCATGCTGAGCTCTCCCTGTGCACTGGGGTGTTTTGGGCTGTGTCTAGAGCAACTGTGAGCAGGCAGAGTTGGCAAAATACAGAGCAGGGAGGGGAAACATCAATTTAACACAACAAGACATCAGCTATGGATCTGACTCAGGGACCAAACTTCTGAGTGAATGTTAGAATGTGGCCAGCAGCCACCATAAAAGCCACCATAACCAGCCAGTTAATGCCACTGAACGATGCAAACCATGCTAATTACATGGTTGTATTTGCCTTTACAGCCATAGGAAATCTGTGGTAAAGCACAAACTGAAAAGCCAGCACAAAAACACTACCAGTATCTGCATCTGAGTGTCAGATTTTGACAAGATAAAGAAGCCATTTTTCCAAACTATTTTTCACTTTAAATCTACTTTGCTGTCTTAGAATAGAGAGGCCAAAAGCTGTAGCTGAGAAGTTGTTTGTGAGCAGCTATTAAGATGCAATCCATACTGCCCTGCCTCAGGAGATGGGAACTGCCTTCTAAGCTGGTCACAGGGAACAAACAGTCCCTGAAAGTGGAGTTTGAGGGACTCCCTCTGAGCCCTGCTGAGACCTAAAGAGCATCAGTGTCAGCAGGAGCAGAGGGGGAGGGCAGAATTTGCCCTGGAAGCAGGAATTTGCCTGCTCAGCCCATCAGGGGAGTGTGGAATCATTTTGTCTGGAAGTGATCTCTAAGGTCATTGAGTCCAACCTTTACCCCAGCACTGCCAGGGCACCACTGCCCCATGGCCCTCAGCACCACATCTCCATGGCTCTGAAACCCCTCCAGGGATGGGGACTCCAGCCCTGCCCTGGGTAGCCTGGGCATGGCCACCCTTTCATCCAGGCAGAGTACTAAGGCACAACACGGTCTCTGAGATCTTCTGCTATCTTCTCCTCCAAGGTCTCTAAAGCCAGCCCAGTTTTGGCAGCTTGGGCTGCCTTTCTGACTGCTTTCCCCAAACCCCAGACCTGACGTGAGCCCTGTTGTTGCAGAGGGTGCACCTTGGGTGCAGCTGGAGTGGGAGGTGGTGAAGGGTGACCAGCACTTGGTCTGCCAGCCCTGGTTGTGTGGATCCAAAAGGAGCTGTTGCAGCGAGCAGGAAAACTCCCTAAAATGCCAGTGGTTTTTGTGGACAGACTGTCACCTTTACAGCAGGCTGGGATCCTTCCCATAACATATTAAGATGCTTTTCTAGGACCTGTCTCCAGCTCTCCAGGCTGGCAGCTGCTGTCTCATGAAGCTCCTCACAGTGTTTTGTTTTGTTACTGGAAGTCTGAAGCCTGAGGCGTGAAGACTGTGACCAAGAGCCCAAGGGATTCCCTGGGCTGCAGCCACAGCAGCAACCATTTGTTTTCTTTTGACAGCCTGTGAGGGCCCTGAAGGCAGCTCAAATGCACCAGTTGACTACAAGCTGCAAACCACAACCCCTTTCCACTGTTTTAGAGCATGTACCTGACGGGAATACAAACCCTGGAGGCCCTAGTTATGTTTTCCCAACTGTTCTCTTGAATTTCACAGGTTTGGGGTTTTTCTTTTTCACTCAGAATTTTCCTGAAGGAGCTTAGTGGTATTTTGGCATCCTCTGAGGTGATGGCAGCATCTCCTGCTGCAGCCTTCTCCTCTGGAGGTACCCAGAGGGAGAGGTCTTCAGAGGGATGGGAGGTCTTTCATCCTCCTTTAAAGGAACATGGGCACCATAAGAGGTCTGCAGAAAATATGTTGGCCCACCCTGCAAGTGTCAAGAAAGAGCATGTGAAGCAGTTTAGGAAACTGTAGAAAGGATGTCTCATCCCTGAGGCTCTGAGGTTTTTCACATCCAAGAGGGCTTCCTAAAAAGCATGGCTAGAAGGAATTTGAGATCAATTTGAGCTGGAAGAAGGACATTTATTCACACTGTTCAGTGAAAAATGCTAGCCCCTGATGTCCCATGTTGTCATCTCAGTGGGTTCAAACAGAGCAAAGCTGAGCAGGTTCCTAGAACAGAGCTCAGTGCCAAACACTGCTAAAAACTCCACCTTTTCCCCAAGCATGCAGGAAAAGGCTTGAAGCTCCTGCAAGAGGCAGATAGATATGGAGCTGTGTTTTTTGCAGTGGTCATGGACAGATGCCATAAATGAAGGATTCCCTCTCCCAATTCCCCAGTTTCAGGTAAATACAAATCCTGTTGAAGACAAAGAAATAATGGGGAAAAAAAACCCAACCAAACATACATGGCAGATATGAAGGTGGTTTGTGAAGCCCAGCACTTCTTTATGGATATGGCCAGACCCCAGGGAGGGGTCTGGGCACAGAGGTGCCCAGAAGATTCAGAGATTCACAGATATTAGGGGTTGGAAGGGACCTAGAAGATCATCCAGTCCAACCCCCCTGCCTGAGCAGGGTCACCTAGACCAAGTCACCCAGGAACAGAAGAGAAAAAGTCTCTTTTTGTGTGGGGTTAGGGTAACAGAAATAGGGCTGAGAACCATTTTGTGCAGAGCTACAAACACAATATTATTTCTAGCAACCACCCATGGCCTCAGAGCTGAAAGATGCAGCGGGGCCTCAGCATGAGGAACATCAAGTTCTCTTGTTGCAGACTGCGGTTTCCTTACACCTTTCCATTTTGGCATGAGCCTGCACAGCCACTCTCCGTTTTTACTAGCTAAAGGTTAGCTGACGCATTGAGCATATTCTTGGGAAGTGGTGGAGCTGCAGTTCCATGGGCACAGCTGATAGCAAGGAAAGCAACGTGCTTGGAGATCTCAAGACAGCAGCAAGAGCCAGGAAATCCACTTTTTGCCTTGCCTAGGGAGTAAGGCTTCCTTTTTTTTTTGCTCTCAACTAGAAAGATGCTGGTTAAAATTAGATGATTCATGTTGATTCACTACAGGTTTTAAAAAAACAAGCCTCTCTGACCAAATTCTTTAGTGGGCAGGAGAACCTTCTTTGTTAAAATCAGAAAAAAAAAAGAAAAACAAAAAGCACAACACACATGCACATTCACACACGCTTAAAAGTTACTGTTTTTTCCCTGGAAAATGTGGTTTCTCTAATTGAGGGTTGTAAAAAAGCAAAAAAACCTTTTCAAGCATCCCACTGGATTAGTCATTCCGGGGTGGGTCAGTCTTATCACATCACGTGTTGTCCAGTAATGGTGATGCAACAACACAGATGCTGGCTGAATTCTGTGCCACCAGTCAGCAGCAAAACTATGCAAATCAGACCACTGGCCTTTTCTAGAAATTCCCAAACATCCCAGCTCTTCCAAGCCCTGTGCTTATTGCCTCTGCCTTCCCAGAGGTGAATACATGGTCGTTTCTTCTGCAGCAGCACACGGCAAGAATGAGGCCCAACTGCTGGGGATGGGTGGAAATCCCTCTTGAATACAGAGGGGTACTCCACCTTCTTGGAAGAAGAGGTGGGAAAAAAACTATCTCCATAAATCAAGTCTGGCAATCTATAGTGTCTGGCAAACAGCACTGGGTAAGATGTCATGCTGAGGCAGGATCAACCTGCCCAGTCCTTCCAAGACACTGTTAGCCCTGCAAGATTTTATCCCAAGCAAAGAAGGGTGATGACAAAGCAGCAGTGATTCTGGTTCTGTTTTGTGTAGTTGTCAGCTAACCAAAGTGTGGCTATGTAGAAAGGAAGATGATGTGCTTCACTGTCAAAGCTGATTTATTGAAACACATTTTCAATTCAGCAGCCCTCCAAGATAGAGAATGTGGCTCTGAGTGATTAGTTATAATCAGTTTTTACCCAATACATGAGAGAAAGCCAAATAAAAGTGTCACACCACAGGGTTTTACTGCCACCAGAGATAGAACTGTAGAATCATTCTGGCTGGAAAAGACCTTCAAGACCATTGAGTCCAACCATTAACCTATTAACTTGCCACTGCCAATCCCACCACTAAACCATGTCCCTCAACACCTTAGTGGTGTTAGAAAAATATGAAGAGGTACAAGGATGCAATCAGAATGGCCAAGCACAGCAGTCCCTATAAATCACTGATAACATTGGATTTTCCTGTTGAATTTGGTTTTACTTGAGAAAAAGCAGCAAAATTTCTGCTGCAACATGAAGCCTGGAAATTATTTACAACTGAATCCTTCATTCTCCAGCTGCAAAATCTACAGCAACACTTTCTTCTCCCTTTAAATGCTTTCTTGAGATACATGTCCTGACAAGTTGGGGATGAGTTTTCTACCTTGTAGGTGAAGTCCTCCAAAAACCTTCTGAAGCCACTCTGGGTGTATCAGTAACTCCAAATGGGATTTTCCATAGAGGGAAAATGTGCTCCCTCTCCAGTTGCACTGCTGAAATGGGTAGACATGCTTTTTATAGCTAAAAAAGTGGCACCAGAGATTAATTGGATGGTGTAATTATTAAGAGATGAATGAAAAGCTGGGTTTTCAATAGAAGAAAAGTAGTGAGAAGATGGGATGCAGTGGCAGCAGTGGGTGAAAAGCTCATTACTGTTGGGCTGCTGCTGAATAGATCTGGCCAGAATACCCAGGTGCTCAAGTTTCCCCAAATCAACTGTTTCCAATGGCTTCAGGAAGACTTGCAGAAGAGCTACAATGCCACCATTTGTACCCTCTGCTGGCTTTCATGGTCCTTTCTCCACCAGCATGATGCAGAGCAGCTGATACCTGAAGGTAGTCTGACCCAGTGACAGCCTTGAGGTGTTTTGAGAAGCATGCCCAGCCCAGATCCCTGGGAAAGGGCTGCCAGTGTTGGGTCTCTTTGGCCAAAACCTCAAAATGGAAAATATCCTTCAGCCTCTGCAACCATGTGCTCCCAGATCCTCTTTAAAAGATGCATCCTCTTAAGCTTAGAAGATTGAATACAATGAGTTAATAATTCTGGAGTCATTTATTTTCAAAACCACCATGTCAAAATGGATAAATAAATTATCATCTTCAGAACTGACCATGTAGCATCTGAGGTCAGCAATGGCAATACTGGTTTTGCTCCCTTCTCTGTGGTATTAGCTTTTGAACTTCCCTGTCTGTGAGTGCAAAGAACTTTCTGGAGAAGTCCCAGCATCTAGAAACACTATGTTGGGTAGTTTGGTAGAGAACAACACAGGTGCAAGGAAATAAAATACTGTTCTAGCCTTAGAAATAGCCAGTGTTAACAGTTCTCTCAGCTTGCACAGATCTGTCACTTGGGCAATGCAGTCACTAAACTGAGGACTGAGCACTTGCACTCTGATGTTTCCACTGCTTAATCATTCCAAGTGCTCTCCAAACATAAAGAAACTTAAATTCCAAAGATGCTCTGATGCTTTGTCAAAGAGGAATCAATCATTTTCCAACAGATGATGTCCAGGAATGGTGCCTAACAGAATCTCAGTGGGAGGCTCTGAAGGCATCTTTTTTGGTAACTGAAGGCAGAGGCCAATTTATTTCACACACAGTTTCATCATGATGAAGCTTTCCAATGCCTGGTGCCTTCTTTGAGGTAACCATGGCTGTTTCATCTTGTTCTCTACTTCCAGGGTTGGATTCTTCACCTTCCTTCATCTCTAGCTCTCACTTGCAGGTCTTCTTAGCAGCTGACACTTGGCAATTTATATCCTGGGAGACTACACTGAGGTTTTCCCACCAGGTGGGATCCAAGCTAGACATAGTGCCATGAAACTGAGCACTTGGGCAGTGTTAGAGCACAAACATTCAAACCCCACCTTTGGGTCACACCTTCCCCTCTTCTCACATCATTGTCACTGGTATGAAAATGCCCCAGGGAAGAGTGTCTGGTAGACCAACTCATTCTCCCTCTTGACCTAAGGAGCTGTCTTTAAGATGGGAAGGACATAGGAGGGTGCTACCACACCATAGTAGCACAGCACATGTGTGGGAGAAGAAAAGATTTCATGGAGCCAGAAATAAACACAACTTATATTATCCATCTGCTAGAAGTGACTTGTCTTTGTGTTTTCCACTCGTAGAGCTGTGGACTTGGACAGGCAATGGAGGAAACCTTCCCTTCCCAGAAATTTTAACCAAGCTGGATGTATTTCTGGGAGAGAGCTGAAGTGGCTGACACTGATGGGAAAGATAATCAGTGCTAGGGTGAAAGCTCTGCTTCACTGACTCAGATGTTGCTCAGTTAATGTTACGTTCAGTGCCTGCAAGATCCCAGCACAAGCCTTGTGGCTTTCTCCATTGGTTTCCTTCACTCTTCCTGGTAGGACATGCACCAACAGATGCAAGTAAATAGTCCCCCACAGGTGACTTAGTGCTCTGGGATAAAATACAGCACAGGAGCATAAAAAAAATCAAGTAGAAGGTGTCTGACTGTTAGAGCAGGGAGATCTCACAGCACCCCATGCATTGGAGCAGCAGGAGGCAAAGCAATATGATGATTTTTAAGATGGGGCAACACTGTGTTTGTCAAAGGGAAGAGTGGTGATGAAAGGACCTGGCCTTGGTGCTCCAAGAAATCCTTGATCTGTAGGCAAGGTGAGTTTAAGAAAGCTGCTTATTCATGCAGGGCAAAACAAATGTTTTTTTTCTGTGTTCTGGAGATGTATTCTCATGGAAGCCTGTCATGGGAGTGAGGCAAATGCAGAGTGCTCCATCAAAACAAGGAATGCAGCCTCTCTATTTTTTTAATTTGATTTGTGGTTAATGAAGCCCTGGGAACTTGTCCCTTGCCCAATTAAGCATCAGTCATTACCAAATATTTGAAGAGAAGTGTCATGTTTCTGGGTTCTTTGTTTTATACAAAAAAACCCCACCAACAAAACCTTTTAAAACCAGATGTGCTGCTCTTCTCCTGAGTAAAAAGGTTTGGGATTTGCTGGGTTGGGGTTTCATGACCTGTTTGTGCCACAACAGCTACAAGTATCTAAGACACATCAAGTGGTTTCAGTTTGGCTCCTGCACATGTATAAAATCCATATATATTTAAAAAGTGACTGGCAGATCACTTACCCTCTCTCCCTGCCAGCCCTGGCCCACTTCAAGATGTGCTGCAGCAACCTCCCTGTATTTCTGTGTGAATTTTTCTGTGCAAACCTCCTTTCAGCCTGCCTGACCTTCCTCTGAGGGTGGTCTGCAGCTGCTGAGCTCAAGATGGGTGATATGCCACTTACTGTCAGGGTACTCTGTTGGAAATTCAGTTCTGATCTGGAATACCATTCCAGACAGCCCTTCTGCAGAAGGTCTGACTGCTTACTGTTCACCACAGCTATTTGTTGTCTTTCTCTACTCTTAGTTGTCTGTCAAGTTGAATTATTTTCCTTCTCTTGGAGACACTGTGGGTGAAGAAAAAGCAGTAGGTGTCAGAGATCTTAACCATGTTTCATGTAACACATAAATAAGCTAGAGAAGCATGATCAAGATGAAATTAATATTCTGTGGAGGCAAAGCTTCTCAGAAACCATGTAATCTGTGAAGCCAGAGGGATGCAGAGAGCAGGGTTTTGCAGGGGCTTCATCTGAGTCAGATACTATGCAACATTTTCATGAGTAAATTAAGTAGTGCAATACATTTGCAAATGACACCAAGCTGGGATGGAGGGCAATGTCAGAACCCAAAGAAATCTCACCAAATTGGAAATACATGATGGAAACAAAATGTAAGAGAACACTTTTCAGCAGGGATGAGTGTGGGGCGTGCAGACTCTGAGCAGTCTCAGCTGGGGCACTCCTGGGAGCAGGGGAAGCAAAGCATGAGATAAATGATCAGAGGAGGCAGTGAGGGCTTCAGGTTTGGGGCTGATAGAAGTGGACTGGTTAAACACCAATCAGAAATGATGCAGGTAGAGCTGACCCAGCTGTGGGGCAGCAGAGATGAGTTGATGTGAAGAACATATCTAATAGTTTTTGGTTAAAAATACTCTAGTGCTACAAATACCTGCTATTTTTAATGCTATCTTGATGGTTTGGTGATCTCAGTCTTCACTGAGGACTAGAATTGTGCTTTTGTTGAAAATGTGCTATGAACTTCTTGAGGTTTCATGAGGAGTAGCTCTGAAGTTTAAACTCCATCACACCTATGAAAAGTCCTGGAAAGACAGAACCCAAGCTGAGTGTCATCAGAAGCTGCACAAAGAAACAACAACATGGAGGGGTGGTTAATCACAGAATTATGATGGCTTGGGGTCTTTCCTGATCATTACACCCCACCATGAAAGAGATTTCCTACCTTTGTGTCAGCANAGCATAAAAAAAATCAAGTAGAAGGTGTCTGACTGTTAGAGCAGGGAGATCTCACAGCACCCCATGCATTGGAGCAGCAGGAGGCAAAGCAATATGATGATTTTTAAGATGGGGCAACACTGTGTTTGTCAAAGGGAAGAGTGGTGATGAAAGGACCTGGCCTTGGTGCTCCAAGAAATCCTTGATCTGTAGGCAAGGTGAGTTTAAGAAAGCTGCTTATTCATGCAGGGCAAAACAAATGTTTTTTTTCTGTGTTCTGGAGATGTATTCTCATGGAAGCCTGTCATGGGAGTGAGGCAAATGCAGAGTGCTCCATCAAAACAAGGAATGCAGCCTCTCTATTTTTTTAATTTGATTTGTGGTTAATGAAGCCCTGGGAACTTGTCCCTTGCCCAATTAAGCATCAGTCATTACCAAATATTTGAAGAGAAGTGTCATGTTTCTGGGTTCTTTGTTTTATACAAAAAAACCCCACCAACAAAACCTTTTAAAACCAGATGTGCTGCTCTTCTCCTGAGTAAAAAGGTTTGGGATTTGCTGGGTTGGGGTTTCATGACCTGTTTGTGCCACAACAGCTACAAGTATCTAAGACACATCAAGTGGTTTCAGTTTGGCTCCTGCACATGTATAAAATCCATATATATTTAAAAAGTGACTGGCAGATCACTTACCCTCTCTCCCTGCCAGCCCTGGCCCACTTCAAGATGTGCTGCAGCAACCTCCCTGTATTTCTGTGTGAATTTTTCTGTGCAAACCTCCTTTCAGCCTGCCTGACCTTCCTCTGAGGGTGGTCTGCAGCTGCTGAGCTCAAGATGGGTGATATGCCACTTACTGTCAGGGTACTCTGTTGGAAATTCAGTTCTGATCTGGAATACCATTCCAGACAGCCCTTCTGCAGAAGGTCTGACTGCTTACTGTTCACCACAGCTATTTGTTGTCTTTCTCTACTCTTAGTTGTCTGTCAAGTTGAATTATTTTCCTTCTCTTGGAGACACTGTGGGTGAAGAAAAAGCAGTAGGTGTCAGAGATCTTAACCATGTTTCATGTAACACATAAATAAGCTAGAGAAGCATGATCAAGATGAAATTAATATTCTGTGGAGGCAAAGCTTCTCAGAAACCATGTAATCTGTGAAGCCAGAGGGATGCAGAGAGCAGGGTTTTGCAGGGGCTTCATCTGAGTCAGATACTATGCAACATTTTCATGAGTAAATTAAGTAGTGCAATACATTTGCAAATGACACCAAGCTGGGATGGAGGGCAATGTCAGAACCCAAAGAAATCTCACCAAATTGGAAATACATGATGGAAACAAAATGTAAGAGAACACTTTTCAGCAGGGATGAGTGTGGGGCGTGCAGACTCTGAGCAGTCTCAGCTGGGGCACTCCTGGGAGCAGGGGAAGCAAAGCATGAGATAAATGATCAGAGGAGGCAGTGAGAAATCAGTGAACAAAATCCTGCATGAGAAGGTATTGCTGAAGTGGTCAAGATACTGAAGTTCTAAAAGATTTATAGATTGCATAAGTGGGTTTTTACATCAGATTCCTGTGCTGAGAAGTCACACAAACCTCTGGAATGCTTTCATTGCAACCAGATGGTACACAAGAGAGGGGAAATGTCAAGTGGGAAACCATTAAGAGAAGGAGGTCAAATATCAGCCACTGAGGTGGTAACATCTGGATGCTTAGTAAGCCCGTGCAGGAAGAAAGGCAGAAGTCTTTTAGAGGACATGCTTCATTTTCAAGTTAAAAGTGCACAGATGATAGAAAAATCCACTTTTTACACGGGCAAAATCCAGAAAATTATTGTTATGTGAAAACCAGCTCCTGTGACAACAACACCTTCTATATCTGAGTGTCTCCATTTCCCATCTGTTCACTGGTTGGATGAGGCTGACAAGTCTTGTCTTTCAGCTTCATAACACACTGGATCTCCTAGATCTTCAGGTGGTGAGCTCTCCTCTTCCCCCTGCTTCCTCTTGGAACAGCAAGAGCAGAAATCAATGTTCTCCATAGTGTCAGAGCTGAGTTTAATGGATTTACACCTGCTAATGGGAAGAAACCTTATTCCACAGGTTTCTGTGGTCAGCAATTGGGGGCTGTTTCTGGTTGGGCATCTGCCCCAGTTCACAGATTCACAGATATTAGGGGTTGGAAGGGACCTAGAAGATCATCTAGTTCACTTTGCTGCTGGCAGTAGTGACACCTTGGCAGCCCTCACCCAGGGCTTGGAGCCTGAGAACATTTTCACGCCTCACGTGACAACTGCTGTGGGTTTTATTCTCATCACATCAAGGCATAAGGAAAAGCATTTCAGCAGCTTGAAGTTTGACAGTGATTAGTCTGAGTGTTAGGCCAACAAAAAATGAAATCATGTAATCAAAAATGTGGAGTCTTCCAGGCACATCTTCCAGGACTATTTCATGCAACTTTCTGGAACTGCTGCAATGCAGTTCCTCTGGGGAGCTCTCTGTGTATGAAAAGNATGTATAAAATCCATATATATTTAAAAAGTGACTGGCAGATCACTTACCCTCTCTCCCTGCCAGCCCTGGCCCACTTCAAGATGTGCTGCAGCAACCTCCCTGTATTTCTGTGTGAATTTTTCTGTGCAAACCTCCTTTCAGCCTGCCTGACCTTCCTCTGAGGGTGGTCTGCAGCTGCTGAGCTCAAGATGGGTGATATGCCACTTACTGTCAGGGTACTCTGTTGGAAATTCAGTTCTGATCTGGAATACCATTCCAGACAGCCCTTCTGCAGAAGGTCTGACTGCTTACTGTTCACCACAGCTATTTGTTGTCTTTCTCTACTCTTAGTTGTCTGTCAAGTTGAATTATTTTCCTTCTCTTGGAGACACTGTGGGTGAAGAAAAAGCAGTAGGTGTCAGAGATCTTAACCATGTTTCATGTAACACATAAATAAGCTAGAGAAGCATGATCAAGATGAAATTAATATTCTGTGGAGGCAAAGCTTCTCAGAAACCATGTAATCTGTGAAGCCAGAGGGATGCAGAGAGCAGGGTTTTGCAGGGGCTTCATCTGAGTCAGATACTATGCAACATTTTCATGAGTAAATTAAGTAGTGCAATACATTTGCAAATGACACCAAGCTGGGATGGAGGGCAATGTCAGAACCCAAAGAAATCTCACCAAATTGGAAATACATGATGGAAACAAAATGTAAGAGAACACTTTTCAGCAGGGATGAGTGTGGGGCGTGCAGACTCTGAGCAGTCTCAGCTGGGGCACTCCTGGGAGCAGGGGAAGCAAAGCATGAGATAAATGATCAGAGGAGGCAGTGAGGGCTTCAGGTTTGGGGCTGATAGAAGTGGACTGGTTAAACACCAATCAGAAATGATGCAGGTAGAGCTGACCCAGCTGTGGGGCAGCAGAGATGAGTTGATGTGAAGAACATATCTAATAGTTTTTGGTTAAAAATACTCTAGTGCTACAAATACCTGCTATTTTTAATGCTATCTTGATGGTTTGGTGATCTCAGTCTTCACTGAGGACTAGAATTGTGCTTTTGTTGAAAATGTGCTATGAACTTCTTGAGGTTTCATGAGGAGTAGCTCTGAAGTTTAAACTCCATCACACCTATGAAAAGTCCTGGAAAGACAGAACCCAAGCTGAGTGTCATCAGAAGCTGCACAAAGAAACAACAACATGGAGGGGTGGTTAATCACAGAATTATGATGGCTTGGGGTCTTTCCTGATCATTACACCCCACCATGAAAGAGATTTCCTACCTTTGTGTCAGCAAAATCAGTGAACAAAATCCTGCATGAGAAGGTATTGCTGAAGTGGTCAAGATACTGAAGTTCTAAAAGATTTATAGATTGCATAAGTGGGTTTTTACATCAGATTCCTGTGCTGAGAAGTCACACAAACCTCTGGAATGCTTTCATTGCAACCAGATGGTACACAAGAGAGGGGAAATGTCAAGTGGGAAACCATTAAGAGAAGGAGGTCAAATATCAGCCACTGAGGTGGTAACATCTGGATGCTTAGTAAGCCCGTGCAGGAAGAAAGGCAGAAGTCTTTTAGAGGACATGCTTCATTTTCAAGTTAAAAGTGCACAGATGATAGAAAAATCCACTTTTTACACGGGCAAAATCCAGAAAATTATTGTTATGTGAAAACCAGCTCCTGTGACAACAACACCTTCTATATCTGAGTGTCTCCATTTCCCATCTGTTCACTGGTTGGATGAGGCTGACAAGTCTTGTCTTTCAGCTTCATAACACACTGGATCTCCTAGATCTTCAGGTGGTGAGCTCTCCTCTTCCCCCTGCTTCCTCTTGGAACAGCAAGAGCAGAAATCAATGTTCTCCATAGTGTCAGAGCTGAGTTTAATGGATTTACACCTGCTAATGGGAAGAAACCTTATTCCACAGGTTTCTGTGGTCAGCAATTGGGGGCTGTTTCTGGTTGGGCATCTGCCCCAGTTCACAGATTCACAGATATTAGGGGTTGGAAGGGACCTAGAAGATCATCTAGTTCACTTTGCTGCTGGCAGTAGTGACACCTTGGCAGCCCTCACCCAGGGCTTGGAGCCTGAGAACATTTTCACGCCTCACGTGACAACTGCTGTGGGTTTTATTCTCATCACATCAAGGCATAAGGAAAAGCATTTCAGCAGCTTGAAGTTTGACAGTGATTAGTCTGAGTGTTAGGCCAACAAAAAATGAAATCATGTAATCAAAAATGTGGAGTCTTCCAGGCACATCTTCCAGGACTATTTCATGCAACTTTCTGGAACTGCTGCAATGCAGTTCCTCTGGGGAGCTCTCTGTGTATGAAAAGCAAACTCCTTTTGTCTTGTTTTTTTTTTCCTATCTTTTATCCTAAAAGAATAGTAATTTAAAAAATCTTTGCAAAGAATATTGTCTTTTTTTTTTTTTACAGATGGGATGCTAAACCAGAGATCACTCACCTAATCTGTCATGGTGGACTTGGGAAGCCAAGAGGAGCCTGAGTCAGCCAGGTCTCTGAGGTCCCAAATTGTATTTAGTTTCATAACTTTTTGCTTAGCATAAGAAATTAGCTCACTAGATACTTGTACTTAATTTTTTTTAATATAAAATATCCAGACTTTTTAACCAGCACATTTTAGATAACGGAAGGCTTACAAAACCATTGTATATTAACACAGAAAATCATCTGCCAATAGCCTGCTACTAATTATTTGTCTAGTGGTAACACTACCCAACAACAAATCCCTTGTTGCAATCTGTTAAAATAACCCCCCTCTCCCAGCCAATGCAAATGGGCTGTTCCAAAGAAATAGCTTTATCTCTGAGGAATAATTTTAATGCTTCACTTGAACATATTTCTCAATAGGTATAGAAGGTGAAGCCCTCCCATGTACTAGGTAGAAATGAACAGAGAATGAGGCAGGACAATAGAAAAGCAATTTCTCTAAGTAACTGGGAAGAGAAGGGTCAAGGGAGGAAACATTTTGTTGTCTTGAAATTGGTTTGAAGCAGTTTTTTTGAAATGTTTTATGCTTTAATAATATGGCTGGGAGAGAGGTGAGTTTTTTGTCTAGAATAAAACTGGCAGAATGATTCACTGCATGTCTGCAACTGTTCCTTGATCCCAGTGAAGTTTGACACCACTAACACCTATGAGTCAGCAGAGGCTCCTTGGGATGGGCTTTGCCTGCCCTGTTTTGAGCCTGTTACAGTAGGATCTTTACCCAGGGCTGGAAATTGGCTCCCAGCATTGCCTATGTCATCTTTTCCTACCCACCATCAAATACCACCAGACTCCACTAAGATCTGTGACTGCATCCCATGATCTCTGCAGCACAGATGGAATGGTCTGTATTTGACCATTGATGTCCAGGACCTCAATCCTGTTTCTCATCCCTCTGAAGCCAAGGGAACAGATGTGCCCATAGGGACTTTGTGACACTGTGGTGAAGATGAACATCTGGACTGGTCAGCAGAGCCTAAAAAAATCTATGGCTGTCAGAAACAGCAGCCAAGCCATGGGAAGGATTTGCATCTTGTGCCTGAGCATTCCTTATGCTCTGTGAATTAGGCTTAGAAAGCAATTCTGCTTCTAAAAAGATATGATGTAATTGGGGGATTAGAAAATAAGGGAGCTCTTCCACATCTGACACCACCTTTGTCTTGACACACATCTTTGTCTTGTTCCATTCCAAGATTGCTCAGCCTCTGAGCTGCTTCAGCTCTCCATCTCCACTTGGACTACCCTGCACAACTGTTACAACAGTTAGATAGATTTTTGGCTCATGAACAGACTTTTCTCTTCTGGAATCATCTTGCAGGACATGTAAAGAGGGAATGGCAACACCTGGATTGATGGGCTTGGTAGATGTATCCAGAATTAGAATATTCAGTTCTATACTTAACCCTGGTTGTTCATTGACTGGGGTGGTTGTTTTGGGTGTGATGTTAATGAATGTCTCAATAAACAGGGGTGTTAATGAATGTCTAACTAAATAGGGGTGTTAATGAATGTCTTAATGAACAGGGTTGTTAATCAATGTCTCACTAAACAGTCTTTTCCACACTGCTGTAGGATGTGCTGCTGGTTGTTCTGCCAAATGAAGTAATTTCTGAGAGTTATTTTTCTCCAGCTTTAAGAGATTTATCTAATCTCTTTAATCTCCAGATTTAAGCTACCTAAAACCTAAACCTTGACAACCTCCCCCCAGAAATATTTTCTATACACAGTGCATGGGCTCCTTGTTTAAAGAGAAACCTTAGTGAACAATGCTAACAAATCAATAAACTTGGAAGCCAGATCAGTTTCAGCTACTTGCCAATAGTCACAGCAAGATCTGGAAGTTGCTTTCTGTGGAATCAAGTGTGCATGTGTCTTCCAGATTGCACTTTTAATTTAATTATTCCTTGCAGTGTGAACTCTTGGACAGTGTGAATGGAGAATCCAGGTAAGAAAAACAAGTCTTCAAATGAATCCTCCTGTCTGTAGCACCTGATCTGCATGTATTGGTTGGAATACACCTCAACTAAGACCAGCTTTGAATGAATAAAGTGGCATCTGACAGATGTTTAAACAACTCTGCAAAGCTCTTCAGGGGGAAGGTTACCTGCCAAATTTTTCACTTTGCAAAAGGTGATTAATTCTTTTTCATGCCAGTGTGAGCAAGCAGTCTCTACAGTGGTATCACCCACAGTGATTAAAGGGTGAATTTACATCCATGTCAGTCACCTAAAATCATCACTGCTCATGTTGCTCACAGGTTTCTGGGGCTGAGGAATGGTTTTGATTCTCATCTGTTAGCTTCAGACTGGATTACTGTGATGCACTTCATTTACAGCCTTTCCCAGAAGCAGCCCAGGGTTCAGGGCTGGGCTTGGTACCAATTGGTGCATCTTTCTGGGGTCCATCACATCCATGCAGCAGGAGCAGAAACTCCTCTGTGGAATGCTGAGGTGGGTTTTGTCATGCTGGCTTTTGTTCATAAAACCTTTAACAGGGTTTTAATTATTTATCTTGGTCTCTGTCTCTTCCTGTGCCATGTGGTTTGCAGTCATGGTCAGAGCTGGTTCCTGGTCACTGGTAGATGATACAGTTTTCTTTTGGATAGAGGGGAAAAAAATCCACTGACATTTGGCTTTCTGGCTTTCCTGAAGGTGCAGAGGAATTCTGTCACATCTGACCTCAGGCTATGTACTCATTTTTTAGCTGCTGTTTCTTTTTTACTGACTGGACAAAACCAATTGGATTATCCATGTAAAAAGAAAAATAATCAGAGAGAAAAAGATGGTTTTTAAATGCTTACAGAAAAGATTTATATTTGTCTTTTTTGCTTTTAATTGGCTTCCAAATTTGCAATCTCAAACCCTGACATTGATTGAGTGCATCCTGCCTGAGCTTCCAGTGCCCTTGAACTTCCACCTTGTCTTCAAAAATGAGGGAAAAGTACTTCAGTTCCTAAAGTCATGCTCTCTTTCACTCAACAACTCAAACAAAAATGGATTTTAAATGACAAATGTATTGCTTTTTACAACTATGTACAGAAAGGATTCCCATGTTGTCTGCTCACCACTTGTAGGTGCAACACTCTTACCTTTAAAAGCCTCCACAGTTTTAACTCTTAAAGGTACCAAAGCATGGTCTTACAAGAAAAAAATGAGGTCAGAATCAGAAAAACAGTTTCTGGGCTGCAGTCTGAGATTTTCAGGCTTCTTCAAACCTGGCCACCCACCTCTCTCCTCCTCTAGAGCTCTGAGAGGGAAAAACTGGAGCACACTGAGTTGGGAGAAGGGTTTTTAACCTTTAAGATAACTTGGCCAGCACTGTAATTATTGTTCTTTAAGGCTGCACTATGTGATAATTTATTTGCAGGAAGCTTTGGATGACTCCATGCTAAATATTGTTTTTGTTACAGCAAAAGTCCTCATATGATCGTTGAATTTGCAGAAGAAAAGATTCAACAAACTGCTTTGTTTTCAAAGAGAATGCAAAAATAAAGTTAAAATATTATCAAAGGGCTGTTTGGGAGGAATCTAAAAATACTTCTGCCAAGAAAAATACTTTTGGAAGCTGATGGCAAGGTCAATATTTGAAGCTTTTATTCTTTAACTTTCTTAGTAAAGCCTTTTCAGTACAAACAAAGACACCCTGTCATTAGCCTTGCACTCGGATGGTCCTGCTGGATTTTCTCTCTCATAACTCTGAAGAACAGCCATAATTCTTCCTGATTTGAATATGCCAAACATTATATAAGCAAGCTGGAGGTGAACCATTCATTCCATTAGAGGGTCCTGCATTTCCAAAAGCAGTGGCCTTTCCAGTGACGCAGGAGAATTTCCCTCCAGACTGCTCTTGTGAAATGCAGTGGCTTTGGCTCTCCTTGTTTGGGTCAGAAGCCTGTTGAATAGAGGGTTTTTTTCAGTTGTCATCCTTCAGATGCAGTCTAATATCTGTTTTTTCAGTTGTCATCCTTCATATGCAGCCTAATATCTGTTTTTTCAGTTGTCATCCTTCAGATGCAGTCTAATATCTGTCAAGGGCTGCTTCTGGGGCAACAAGAATATGACAGTAAGTGCTCCAAGTGCAGGAGAGAGAAATGGATTTTAGGAAAGGATATTCAGCTACACAGAATTTTTACTCTCAGCTGATCTGCATCTATCCCTCCTTCCAAAGTGAGCCAGTGAAGGGACTTGGATTTTACAAGTCAGGAAATCTCCTTTTAATTCTGTTGACAGGTACAGTCCTTGAAGGCATCTCCATGCAATTGTCAGCCCTTTGTGGCTGAGGCAGAAGCCAGCAGAGGAGAGGACAAGCCAACTCCTCCCAAGGTCATTAGAAAGTGCAGGTTGTTGGTGCTGCTCAGCACCCTCCTTGCCTTTCCAAGTGGTGTGTGAATGCAGTAGTGCTGGCACTGGCAGTGTGAACACTTTCTGCTGGACTAATACCATTCTTCCCATCTTAAGATGGAGATGTTAAATGAGATCTCCACTGAGATCTTTCCAAAGGATGCTAAATAGCCAGAGGTTTGATTGCAAAGCTGTAATAACCATCTGCAGCACAGAGCTGCAGAAATATTGATGTTGTACTGCAGGGTTTGAGGGCTTGCTGGAAAATAGCCCTATTTATTTTAAACCAAGCACAAAAGATTCAGAGGAAGCCTCAGTATGACCCTTAATGTGCTGATGAGTAGCTCTTGGTTTCTTGCCTGCCTGGGGCTGGCAGATCTACCCCAGACAGGAAGGTTAGGGCTGGAGTTTATTGCCTGGTATTGGACAGGAGGGAAATTTGTGTCTGGAAATTTCTTAGGTCGTTGGAGGAAGTGAAAAATAAATTTGAGGAGAATGCTTGCTCTCCCTAATTATATACCCAGGTGCTTTACTTAGTTCAGAGGTGGGTGAACACTCCACTTGAGCTAGAGCAAAATACTTCCATATTAAATTATTGGTTATGAATTCAGAATGTGAATTGACATCAGCCACTGAGGTTATGTTTGGAGAAACCTCTTAGGTTTAAAACTAAAATTTGCCTGACCTACCCAGGTCTTTGTTCTCTGTACTCCTGGGATTTATACTGTCTCTTTTTTATTTATTTTTTTTAAGTAATTCATCAATTTTGAAGGTTTGAATAATTAGTTAATAGCAGCTTTTCTAGCTCTGATTTAGCCAATGCTCTCAGCTGGCTGAGGAAAATCTAGAGGAGCAGAGGAGCAGTCCATGCCCATCTAGCAACCTTGGTGCTATTTCTTCTGTAACTGCTTTTGTTAAAGGAGTAAATTGCTTTCTCCAGTCTAAGCCAGAAACTTTCCTGCCTCACTGCATCAGAAACTGGAGTAGTTGCCACAGAAAGTTGAAATATCAAGTTGCAGAGGGTGTTGCTCAGTCTAAACAGCAGGGAAAACAAGGCAGGTAAAGGAAAGCAGTTTTCCTCTGGGATCTGAAGGTGATCAGCTCTGATGAGCACATTTGTGCTTTGTGATATTCTGAAAATCTTTTGAATTTAGGAGACCTGGCCTTTTATCAGTGGTTCTAAAAACTTAGCTGGTGCTGTTCAGAGTTCATCCAGGATAGCATTAGTAATAAAGATATTCTAGCAGGAAACATAAATTACTTTTCTTTCTACAAAATAAGGCTGTCATGTGGCTTACCATGCCTTGTCTGGGGGCTTAATCTATTGTTGGTGTCTCTCTGTTCTCTTATGTGCCAAAATATGGGTTCCCTTGGTAATGGGTCAGCATTTCATTCCCAAACCACTTGAAAATGAGAAAGCTTGGTTTCAAATGGAAAACTGCAAATGTTGTAAAGTAGTGATGAAAACAGAAAAAAAAAGGTCTTCAACCCTTCAGATTTTCTGGAATTAATTTCCAGTCTCCTTTGTTCTTACCACCAGAGTGAAGGGGCTAAAGGTGCAGGATTTGACAGCCCAGTGTTCACAAACCCCTGCAGATCCCATGGCAAGGGTGGCAGAGCCTAACAGTTTGGCACCCAAGTACCCTTGGAGTCAGGAACAGGAGGTTGCTTCCCAGATCTTGAACCTTTGGAGCTTTGGGTACCTACCAGAAACAGCTCCTTGGGGTGTCAGACATAGAGAGCAACCTGGATGGGGCCAACTGGTGCCACAGAGCCACCACAGTGATGATAACTTGTCTGAGCTGGGCACACAGAGCTGGGCACCACACTGCAGAAGTGGTGCAGTCCTGGGAGATGCTCTTTCTGGAGAAGCTGAAGACACAGTTGACATGATCCTGTGGAACTTGACTTTGGATTGGACTGGAGGGCCACCAGCAGTCACCTCCAGCCTCAGCCATCCCCTGGGTCAATGATTTCTGTAAGTTACCCAGCTAGGGTAGAAGTGTAAACACCAAATAAAACATTCTCACCCTCTCCAGAGGGATAAGGTGAGGGAAAAGGCTCCAGAAGAAAAGGTTTAGACTAGAAAGCTTGTTCAGCTCCTCAAGCTGTAGAAAACAGGCCATCAAGTTCTCTCTTGGATGCATTTTTTGCAACATACAGTGAGGTAGAAGTTGTCTTCTGTAAGGTTTTAGTTCAAAACCTTTCCCTTCCAACCCCTAATATCTGTGAATCTGTGAATCTGTAAAGTTTAACTGAGTGTGATTTTCTAAAACCCTCAAAAATGTTCCACCAGGTTTTTTTCTCTGCAAACTTCTTCCTAAAGTACCTCTGTCTTTACTGCCTTGGTGTGTTCTCTCCCTGAGAAAAATCCTTTGTAGTGAGCCAGGAGGAAATAAAGCCATTTATAAGTCCATTGGCAAACTTGTCCAAGCTGAAAATACTCTGAAGACAGGTAAACCCTTTCCTGAGCTGTCACATAAGCAAATGAACCTCAGCCTTTAAATCTGCTGTTGACAGAAGGCTTTATGAACTTCAGGCGAGGCTTTCCAGTCCTCTGCTGGATCTGCACACATAAATTAGCAGTTTTCTGCATGTAAAGTCCCAGGTAGAAAGGAAGATGTTGCTTGGTGAAATGATTTGAATGCAAATGAAACCCCTGACTTCATGAAGGAGTCCATGAGTAATGACTTTTTCTACTGCTTGGGTTTAAATTTCCTCAGTAACAGTGGTCAAAATGTTGTAAGTGCTAAATTACAAGTTAGCTTCCCAAACTAATTCAAGTGGATGGTGCAGCAGATGACAAACCAAAGTTTGCATCTTTTCCTTGAGAGCCTGCTCCACAGCCAGTTGAAACTCACTGCAATCACTCCAGGGAATTCACTTTGGAAGATAAACAATATTTAAGTGCTTATGGCTTTTTAATCCATGCAGGAGATGCAAGGAAAGGAGAAAACAAGGAGTGGAGACCAGTCCCTGAGTTCCACAATCCAGTCCCTGATTCTCATTCCTATCTCCCACTGAGTTCAGTCTGGGACTTTCCCAGTTCCTACCCTGCATGAGTAGTGACATAATCACTAGGGGAGTTCTGTGCTGGTTTTGTGTATATATATATATACATATACATATATATATATATGCATAATTATTTTCTTATCAACTGTATTATCTTTTTATTGTTAATGGTTCATTAAATCTATTTTAGTGGCTTTTTATCCCAACCCCTAAGTCTCTCTCCCTTCTCCCTTCCCCTTCTGGAAAGGGAAAGGAGTTAAATAGAATGTCTGTCATTCATTTAGTGGCCAGCACAGCTCAACATGTGATATTATTGTAATTAACACTTGATAGTAGGAAGCCTGAGCTGCAATGCAATAAATGCTTGTGGCAAAATTCCCTTCCCCAGCCCCTAAACTTCCCCACTCCCTAAAGTGCCCAGACCTTTACAGACTAATGACTGATGATGTGGACAGATCTGGACAAAAACTGTGAGTGTAAAGCAGAATATACAATGAAAAATATGGAGCTTCCAGGGTGAAACTCTAATTATGTTGCTAAAAGCACTTTGTGCTCCAGAGTAAAATCTACAATCACTGATGCTGGGCAGCAGCACAGAGCTGTCTGGGCAAAATACAAAAGGCAGCAATAAAACATCCTGCTGCTGTGAAGCCTTTCCAGCCAGCCCTATGGAAACCAGCCTAGAGCTGGAGCAGCCTGAATGCAGAGGAGGAAAAACTTCACAGAGGGAGAAAAGCTTGAATCTCCCAGAAGAACCTGGGTTCACCCTCCTGAGCACCACACCATGGAGCCTTGGCTTGTATCACCACTGAGGACCATGGGGGGGTCTTGCAGCATCTTCTCCACCCCACCAGTCAAGCCAAGGGCAAACAAACTCGCCTGGGGAAACAGTGTCTGACCATGAGTTGCAGAAGGAACTGCATACCCACTGGCAAGCTCACACACTTTCATGTTAGGGGGTTTAAGCCACTCTCATTATATATGGGAGCATTTCTCTTCACAATTGACTGCCTGGGGCTGGCAGAACAGCTTCAGTGGATGAAATCTGGAGCTTCAGATATTTTCCATGCAGGGTGAGCCAACAAGTTTGAGGTGGCTGGGGCTGGCCAAGAGCTCCTCCCTGCTGTGCAGACCCATGATATGCTGAGGAAGCCCCTGCAGGGGCTGCATGAAGGTGGGAAGGAAGTGGTGTGGGGAGAGGAAACCTTGGCTGCCCACTGCATTGCTCTTCAAATGGCTCCTACAATCCAGGAGGGGAAACTACAGAGGAAAACTCTCCCTGCATCCACAGCCTGGCTAACATGAGACCTTTCTGCTTCAGCCCAACATGTGATGGGCCTTTCTTTGGGTGCAGCTCTGCTCCCACCCCCTCACTGCTGGTGATGCAAATCCCTACGTGTCCCAGCAGCAGTGTACCTGGTGGTGTGGAAAAGCACAAGTGTCTGGTGCAAAAAGAGCAGCACTGGGCTGTGGTTACTGACCCTGTCTGCAGCTGAGGGCTCTGCTGATGGAGGAGCCCACGTCCAGCCCTCCCTGCTCCTGCTTTCCAGAGGTGGCTGGCAGATAGTGCTGATGTCTTGATGTCTTTGGCTGCCCCAGTGTCCCTCTTTCAAGGCCATGCACAGAATTCTTCTCCTCTGCCAAGAGGTTGGGAAAACTAAAAGAAGAAAAAAAAAAGAAGAAGAAAAAACCATTAGACTTACATTCAAAAATTAAAAACAATTTGGAAAATATGTTGCTTAAAATCAACCCCCACTTAAAAAAAATTAGTTCAAGATGTTGTCACTTCCCAAGCCAGGAGACACTGGTAGCACAACACAGTGAGTCTGCCCAGCCCCTGCACTGCCCTTGGGCAGGGACAAGTTACTGTTGCATGGCAGAGGGAAAAGGGTCCTGAGCACCCTGGCAAAATTTTCCTTCCACTCTGTGCAGTGCACACAGTCCCCAGTCTGTGACCTGCACTGACCAGGGGGTGGAAAAGCAGCTCATGTTGGTATCTAAGACTGGATTCCAAACCCATCCAGACAGCACATGTAGCTTTGACAATATCAGAGTAATATTTCATTGAGAAACCAAATTTTTTAAAAGATATTCAGCTTAAAAATTCCCTTGGAACTGAAATATTTTGTTTATTTTCATTAGGGAGTTATGAAATGATCCACTAAGTCTTTGCTCTAAATGCCTGTTTGCTTGTGTAGGTTCTCTCCAGATAGCAGAACTAAATGTTACTGTGCTTTGGGTTATTTTTCAATGTATGCACTACTTTCCACATTAAATGTAAAAAGATTTTCTAGCCAGTTATGTCCTCTACCTGTGGCTGCTTTACCCTCTCTTTCATTGGCACATCTGCCCTGTGCTTTTGTCTCATCAAAATAGAGAGAATTCCTATCTCAGGTTTCTTCCTAAATTGAAAATATAAGCAAAGGTTGGAAGAGGTTCAGTGGAATTTCTAACACTACAAATCCATTCAAGCCATAAACAGCAAGGTGATTTGGTTTCTTCATGCTTGCTATGGCTTTAAAACTAGTAGTAAGGAGTCTCCAGTGCTGGTAGTTGAAGGTTACTAGGACTGAGGTGTTAGAACTGGGGATATAAACCAGGCCAAAGCTCTGCTGGCTCTGAAGCAGCAAAGATTAGGAGCAAGGCTCCCTGAGCTTACGCCAGTGACATTCTTGTTTGAAGTTCAATCATTCCACGAAATCCCCTGGACCTTGTCCTTGTGCCAGCAGCTCTCAGTGGGACCTTTCCCTGCTCCCCCCTGCAGCCTGGTGCTGTGCACTGAGAGCAAACATGCCACCTTCCCCCTGCTGACACTGCAGCTGGCAGCCTCCAGGACAGGTAAACTTTACTCTGCAGTCAGCTTGATGGCCTTGGGTTAACCCTTGTGCTTGCATTTAAAGCTGCCCATTTCAGTCCTCTGGTTACAGTCTGACTTGTGGTTTCAGTTCATTCACCTTGAACAGGAGTGTAGCTCAGAATCACGACAGACAATCATAGAGTCATAGACATGTCAGGGTGGGAAGGGAGCTCCAGAGCTCACCCAGCCCAACCCCTGCTGAGAGCAGGGCCATCTCAGCTAGAGCAGGGTGCTCAGAGCCTCCTCAACCCCACCTGGGATGGCTCCAGGGATGGGGCCTCACCCACCTCCCTGGGCACCCTGTGCCAGTGGCCACCACTCTGCTGGGAAACAACTTCTGCCTCAGTTCTCCCCTGGTGTGAGCAGCATCCTGGTGTGAGCACAGCATTACCTACTGGATTTTTCAGTAGGTTATCTCAGCTTTGCTGTGGTGGTTCACAGAATGTCAGGGGTTGGAAGGTACCTAGAAGATCATCTAGTCCAACCCCCCTGCCAGAGCAGGGGCACCTAGACCAAGTCACCCAGGAATGCATTCAGATCTTCCCCTGGCATCCTTACCAACATCCCTGTGGCCTAAGCTTGGGCTCTCCCAAGGCATTTGATCCAAGTGGAACTGGTGACCCAGATTATTAATATTATAATACTATATTAATGTTAATAATATTATTATGTCTGTGATGCCACAGACTACAAAGTATGGAAACCTCAAGCTATGGGCAGCTCTTGGCCAAATACTGCTTCTGTCAGGTCACGACTGCCTTTTGCTGTGCCCCAGCTGCACAGAGCCTGGACCCATGGGGTCTGTGCCCCAAACAACACCCCCAGGCCACCTCCCCAGGCCCGTGAGCGATGCTGCTGAGGCCAAGCAGAGAAAACTCAGCGTGTGCAGAGCAGCAGCTCCCAGGCTTCCCAAGCCTCGGCCTTACGAAACTGGCTGTTGGCAGCCCGGGCTGTTTGCTTCCGCTTCCGAGCCCTGCTGCTCTGCCCTCTGCTTCTCAGGGGATGCTGAGCTGCTGGCACCTCCTGCCAGGAGCTTGTTAATTCCCAGAACAGCGTGGCACCCAGGCCTCTGCTGGCGTGTGCTTATGCAAGCCCGGGCAGCGCTGGCGTCTGTGGGCTCTGGGAGGGGGACGAGGCCCCGGCAGGAAATTCATGGGTGTGCTCGTGCACTGATGGCACCAAAAAAGCCCTGTGTTCGTGGTGCCAGAGGAGGGACCGATGCCAGCGAGCAGCATCGTGAGGTCACTCCACTGGTGCCACGTCACACGTGCCCTGTGGGGTGGTTGGCAGGCAGAGTGGCAAGGGTGAGGGGCTCGTGGTTTGGTTCAGAGGCTGTTTGTTGACCAACAGGCCGCTGCTGAGGCCACTGAAAATGGAGATAAAATGGATCTGCAGGGGCTCCAGGAAAGCTGGGGAGGGACTTGGGAGGCTGCGGGGCAGGGACAGGACTGGAGGGGATGGATCCAAACTAGAGCTGGGTGGATTCAGATCAGACATGAGGAAGAATTTCTCCCCCCAGAGAGGTGGGGGCAGCCCCATCCTTGGCAGTTTCTCAGGCCAGGCTGGATGGGGCTCTGAGCACCCTGCTCTAGTGGGAGGTGTCCCTGCCATGGCAGGGGGTGGAGCTGGAGCAGCTTGAAGGTCCCTTCCAGCCCTGACAGTTCTAGGATTCTATGAACTGAGCCAGGCTGTCTAATGGGAAGCTCTCAAATGTGGCCATTGGAGTTCCCCCGTGTCCCCAACCCCAAATTTGCTGTGTATTTCACATACAGCAAATGGTAGGTAAGAGTCAGTGGCACCAGCCAGCAAAGCTCCCCTAGATGATCTTCTAGGTCCCTTCCAACCCCTAATATTCTTTGATTCTGTGATGCAGTGGACTGACACCAGTTTGCACTGGGTGAGGATCTGGCACACGGTCCTTTGGGCCTCCTGATGGCTGTGAGTCATCCACATTCCAAATGAAAAATAAACCCATTGGAAGACAGTTAAAAAATGTAAAATGAGTGCTTAGTTTCTTGACTGCTAGCATCCAGCCCAGCCAAGGCAGCTATCTGAGATTCTGGAACGTCCTGAGAAGATGGATAGATCTCATGAAAACTCCCTTTTCCATCTCCATGGCGATTTAGCCTTCCACTTGCTTTTTAACTTCACTCCATCTTTAGGTCCCGTGGAAATGGCACTAAAGCTAAACACAGAATGAGCTCACACCATCTGCAAAGACTTTTCTCTCCTGGAGATGCTGTGTTTAACTTGGGAAGACCCCTAGCAGGGCAGCAAGAGTTCAAATAGAAAGTGTTGTGTAATA
>VYZU01032618.1:5529-16982 GCA_013401355.1 Ceyx cyanopectus | reverse complement strand
TATGGGGATGTGTTTTGGTATTATAATGGCATTATAGGAGCAAATTTGTACAAATAACAGCATTTTGTCAGAAACTCACAGACTGTTGGCCCAGGGGTACAAATACATAGTTATCAGTTCCATAGTGCCACAAATTTCCCATCTCTGCAGTGATTCACAGAGCATGGCTGTGGAGTCTTCACTTCACTGTGCTGTTCTCAGGCACTGTTGTCCAGGGAACCACTATGGATCCCTTTCATAGTAGTTCCACTCCACCCTGGGAGCTTCTTCAATATTATACCTTTCCTTCATGTGTGAACAATGCTGCACCTTTAATATTATTTTAATTTCTGAGTCACCACCTGTCATTTTTCCACAATTGGGTGAGGGGCAGAGAAAGAACAAAAATTACTAACAGACTAAGTTTAATTCTGCCAGCTTGATCAGATTGTAGTAGTTTATGTAGGGAGGAGCACGCCTTTTTGGTGCATGAGCACAGCATACATTTCCCTCTGTAAAGGAACATTTTTATTTTTTTTTTTAAGTGAATCATTGCTGGGCAGAAAATAAAGAAAATTTGGTTCAAAAAACACAATGCACAACAGCAACCATGACTAGTTCCCTCACCTGAAACCATCATGGAGTTATTTACCTTATGGACATATATGAAAGCCTTGAGATTCTTCCGGCTCATATGAGAAACTGTACCAAGCCTCACTTATGTATTGTTCAGGAAAGACTGGGGTTTTGTCATAATGAGGTAAGAAGGAAGCTGAATAGATCTATGCTTTGTGGAACAATGCAGGAAATAATAACAATGAAGAAAATCCAAACAACAAAACCCAAACCCTGAACTTCTCTGCTAAATAATGTCAATAATGCTTTAATTAAATTCTACCTGCTGCACATAATAATTCAGTGGGAACTCTATGATATTTAGTTGCTTTTCTCAAACATTACTCATTTGTAAAGAAGACTGGTTGGTAGGCCAGATGAAGTCTATATATATATACATCTTTTGCCTTTGTGATGTCTCTGCAGATGAACATGACTCCATTATACTCTCTTTTCTTCCAGTGTGTTGCACAAATGTATCTGTCTTCTGCATGCACGAAAACTCCACATGCTGGATGAATTTTGCATGCCACACAGTGTACACAGAAGCCAGCCATTTGCTTTTTTGCCTATGGATGATTCCCCAGAATGCATAAAAGGCCACTTCCAGCCCACAAATCATGCATCAGAATTAACTGTAAAAAAACATATTAGGTTTGCAAAAGTACTTTGACTCTAGAAAGTGGAATCCTTTCTCCAAAACTCCATGTCTCTGAGGCAGGACTACAAAATTTCTAATGCCTCACACTCAGCTGTTTCTCCCCTATTTCTAGGTTTGGACTTGCACAGCTGAATGCATAGTCCATTTGCTCACTGTAAAGATCAATGGAACTGGAATATAGAAACATAGAGTCAAAAAGCAGATCTAAGCCTATTCTTCATCTTTTAATATCCCAAGAGGAGAGCTCTCAAGAGTGGAACAGGAAAAATTAGCAGTGTGGCAGAAGACAGTCACCAGGGGAAGTTTTAAATAAATGGGTATATAATATAAAGAAGGAAGTGAACAACTCAAGAGTGGCGAAGAATGGGCATAAAAACCTTGCAAAGAGAGAAAACAGAAAAACAAAAAATAAAAAGAGATGCAGCTGTTCTAAAGAGATGTTGTAGGTAGACAAATTCATGATAAATGAGAAGAGACAATTCTTTATCCCTTCTCCCAGAGTCCTGCTAATCCTCTTATGCCTTAGGAAACTAAGCCATTCCTTCCCTTAAATGCTGAACTCTTCCTTCAGGTTTCCAAAACAGCCTCCTGCAAGAAGCCACAGTGAATATACTCATGGGTTGGCACTCCGTCTGGAAATCTGAGGGGGTTGGAAGGGACAAAAGCTAAGCAGAAAGCTGTGTTTTATGGGTCCAAGAGGTGCTACTTCCAATTTGAGACATGGCATATTCAGGAGACACTGCCCTAGTTCATCCTCATCAATGATGGTTCCACTCTGCAGAAAGCCATCAGCTCTTTGTGAAGCACAGGGATGAGAAACCTGCATTTCAAATACACAAGAAAGAATGTGCTGAGGACTTGCGAGAAAGAATAAGGCACTATATAATTCTGAAAACCACACTATATGGCAAAAAATTAACTTGAGCAACCATGGAATCCAGAGATACATGACAAGAACAAACAAACAAAAAAAAAAGAGGGAGGGTGTGTCTGCAGAGGAGTGCTGTGTCTGCAGCTGCCTGTGAAGTTAAATAACTCAATAAAATGGAGAAGTGGGCACAGAATAATTCATGCTACAGACACTATCTTAGCACATGAAAACAATTGGTTTAACATGCTGTAAAGAGCTCATGAAATAACTCTCATCATTAATTCAGTTTACTATGCTCTTTTTATACACATAAAACATCCCCTGCTCCCCGTCACTCCCCTTTCTTCAGGATTTCCCAGGGCAGCACAGGTTACTGTACCAGGAGATTAACCAACAAAGAAAATTACTGCACCATGTTACTGCTATTAGAGTTAAGGTGATGTCAGCATTTCTTTTATAAACTTCTATTTTTAAAGGGTTTATGAGTCTGATACAGACATAAAAATTCATTGTAACCTGACCTACAGAACCATGTCTTGAGACCAAGAGGTCACTGTTCTTCATCATCTCCTCTAAGTTATTATTGAAAGTCTTTTTTGGTCTGTTTATATAAAAGCCATAGAAAGAAAGAAATACTACTTGTGTATACACAGAAAAGTGACTGAGTTACTAATCTCTTTAAAAGATGCATGAACTGAGTATATGTTTAATAACTTTTTCAAAATTAAAGAGTCACAAAGCTTCAAAGTGCCTTGGCTTAATGATCCTACATAGCTACTGTATTAATACACAAATAGCTTTTACTGACACCTTGGTGTATATTTCATGCACTAAAACGCAGTTTATCAAGGGCTAGCGAGTTCCCTTTAAAAGGAAAAGAAAAAACTTTTTTAAGTTTTCCCCGCCCCCTGCCTGGGGTGGTGGGGTGGTGGGCGGCCTGTCGCGGGGACCGCCGCCCGCCCCTGATCGGGCGCGTTTTCTTCTGGGTCAGCTGGGTGGGGAGACGGGCTAGCTGGAGCCGCAGCAGTGTGTCTAACGGACCAGGGTCAGCTGGGGCTCGAGAGCAGCCCGGACGGAAATGCGACAGTAATGGAATTAGGACTTCTTTCTTCTGAAGGCAAGGTGGCGGCGACGGGAGGCTCCTCGGCATCCGGGGTCGGAGCGGTTCTGGCAGTTCTCTCGGCGGGGACTTATCTCCGATCACCTTTTTGTCACCACGGTTTGTTCGGAGTATNTAATTTTTTTCTTTATTAAAATTTTTGTCTTCTTATAAGCCTCTGGTCTTGCAATACTAAAATTTAAGATACTATCTGTCCAAACCAGGACAAAGTTTCATAGAAAGCACTCTCATCAAAGACTTATCCCATCTTTTTGGTTTGTTCTGGGACAGAAAAGCAATTTACTTCATACCTCCATTCATCTGGTTATACAGTGATGGAATGACCAACAGTCTGGGACTTACTGCAGTCCCAAAAACCATCAGGCCCAAATGAGACATACTTTGGCCTCCTCCTGATCATGAAATGCCAAAAGTCAGATTGGTGGGAAAGAGAAATTATATCCTAGGATTGTGGGGATAGAAAGAAACCAGGAACTATGTTGACAGTATGTGATTTGCTTGTGCAGTAGCAGCATAGTAACAGTGAGTCCCAGGTGTGAAGTGTGATACCTGACAGGTCAAATCCCAAGAAAATCCTTCGGCAAAGGCCATAGGTTGGATTCATTATATGCTGTTGACTGGCACAGTTTTGTTGATTTGCATGCCTGTAAAAGCCGAGAGAACTTTTCTGAAGTGTTGATCAATCCACCTTGGTGAGGTGTTGATAGATGGGTTCTGTGCACATGTGATATTCTAAAAACATACTCAGATTCAGCTGCCTCTTCTTGCACAGGTTGTGGCTGGCACAGTTTCTTAATTTTTTTTTTCTAACTAATCCAAGTCCCTTCCAGGCTGTAACGAAACCAAACCATAGTCCCAGGCCAGACAACTCCTTCACCAAGTGCTTGGGGTCCGCTTCAAATGAGAAGCAGCGCCTGGTCTCCCATCCTTTGCTTCAAGATGCCGCAGGAGTTGGTCTTCTCCTGAATCATCTTTGTGGCTTCTTTCACAAGGAATGTCTGGCAGGTCCAAGGTGAGGCAGATAACTTCTTATGGTTGCCCAACACCAAACCAGTGGGCAATAAAGAAGGAGATTACTATTTTTTTCCCCAATTCACAGAAAACAATTATCTGAGAACTGTTATATCTCTCTAGTTCTTGTTATAATTTCAACAAGCATGTATACAAATAGGCACCTCACAGGCTTCTGCTTATAATTAAGAGTGTATGTATCTGGAGTCTATTTAGGCTGTAAACTATTAAGAGACCAGTGCCACATCCTTCAATTGAATTACCATATGGTCACCCTTCTATGTAAGAATACCTATTTGCAACATTTGTTAGTGTAATTCATGGCATTTTACTGTGAATGGGTGGCCACAGACTGTTTGCTGGGTACACACCAAATACAAAACAAACCTATATCCTAATCCTGAGGGTACACTTACGTGTCTTGTTCTGTGGAAAACAGATCTTAAAAGTCACTTGTGCAGTGGTATTTGTCATTGTGTTTCTTTTAAATTGGAACACTTAGGAAAGACAGAAAATGAAACGTTTCTTTGCACTGATATTTTTTGAAAGAACCAAGGTGTTTGTAGTGTGACTGTAAAATTATTCCCACTGAAGTCCAAGACAATTTGTGGGACAAAAACTCAAGTCTTGATCTGGGATACTAAAGCTGTTCTCTGGTATCTTTCACAGTTCTGCTGAGTATCAAAAAGACCTGCTTAAGACAAAATCTCAAAAATCTTTAGTATAACTAAACAAAGCAATTCTCCAACAGAAGACCCATGTACAGATTAGAAGGCTGAAGACCTTATGCAGGAAGAAAAGACATTGACAAGAATTTGTAAGTTTCAGTTCTCTTCATATTGTTATTACAGCAGATGATAAAAGCATATTAACATATTTCATGATGAGAAATATGTCATCTCCAGTGAAAAAGTAAATTTATTTGTACAGTTACTATATATTGTATGACTAGAGGCCTATCCTAATTCTACTTACAGATCTGTCACTGTTACAACTCTACAGATTTATGGAAACCAAAGAAAAGTCACTGTGGTCCACAGAGCCCTCTCCAGTTTAACTCCCAGTTTCTAGCTTCTGTTTAACAGAACAGGATCCTCCCTTTATATGCTACATGCACTTATGAATGGGAAACATTACTCGCTGAAGGATTGTTATTTTGCTGGTTTATGAAGCTTATTCTTCCTGCAACATTTAATTTAATGAACAAAAACTGTATATTCATATTGGACTCTATAAAGACTACTCTGGAAACAAGTCCTGTTATTTTAAGTTCTAAGCTGCTTTATGATCTCACGCAATATGTTTCTACCATTTAACAGTTGACCAGAAAATTACAAACTCTTTTTTTCCCATAGCAAGTGTGCTGATTACTTGAACTTCACACCCTGTAAATTTTTTCAGTCTTAAAAAAAATGCCAGCACCAACTGGGCACTTGTATTACAGCAATACTACAAAACACAGTACTGCAATACAGTATTACATAGTATTTCCATTACATGGAAAAGCTTTGTTCATTCACAGGAAACTGAGTAATAATGTCAGATGATGTATGTTTCTAAGCATTCAATGAGCATGCATTCAGACATTTACCGTAACTGTTGAACTGCCAAGGAATAAAGATCTTATGTAGCAAAGACCGCTCAAAGTTCAGTTTGTACTTTTTAATCTCAGGTTTACCATGTTCTGAAACCAAGGAGATGATTAGGTACTTTGCTTCTGCTGAAGAATGGCATTTTAAACAGTGGGGTGTCTGTATGCTGTGCCATTAGACTAAATGCTCAAAAACAGGCTGGATCTTGGAAATAAGACAACATAAGCATGTGGACACATTAGTGCTAGCATTAACCTGGCCAGAAAGCTGACAGGACAGTAGTGGCAGGGACACAGCAGGAATCACTTTGGAATGAGACAAGAACTGACTAGAAAACCCTTGAATGACTGAGCATCATTAGGCTGCTGTCCTGTGTTGCTGTGCCTTCACTGTTCTTGTTTGTTCTTCCCTTCAGCCCAGAAGGGAAGACTACCAGAACCATGAATCATCGAGGCACATTTTGCTTTCCACAACTTTAAATTCTCCAGTTACTTTCAATGGGATCATGCTCAATATAATTTGTGGTGTGTCTAACATTCTTGCTTTTAATCTATGAAAAAGAGGGTTTTAAAAATTTTATTGTTGTTTTGTTGTGGTTTTATTTTCTCTTTTTTTTTTTCTTCTTAAAGATTTCAAATAAGATCTCCATTTAGGCTTAATAACACCATTATTGTGAATTTAAATGGACATTGTCTGGGTTACTTATACATAACATTGCCTTCCTCCATTATGCAAGATTCCTAATTTCATTTCATATTGCCAAAGCATAGCTTTTGTTATTTAGAAGCTTGTGCTTTAATAATGCTTGGAAATAAGGAAAATGTAATTACAAAGGTTACGGTCCCCATTAATTTGTTTGTACACTAGAATTTACGCTAGGTTTTAGCTGTAATTCCATAATAGCTTTCCTGAACTGGAGAGGGAGATATGAGCACACAGTGCCAGTTTCAGCCTGAGCTCCAGGAAGGGATTATCCCTCAGAACTAAGATACGCTATCAGCCCTGCTGTTTGAGGTACTCAGCTTCTCAGTGTTTGGACACTTTCCATCACTCAGTGATAGCTGCAGGTGCCTTCCTCACTTCAGCATTTCAGCTCACACATTACAGGAACAGGGGAAAGAAGCCATGCTTAAATAGGGGTTAGCTAAACTTCCCTTTAGTGTAACCAAGCACACATACTAACTTCAGATATATTTATGTGGTAATGTAGGTTGGTTACTCCTGGGAAGCCACCACCTTTGTCATGAGCTGGGGCAACGTAGCCCTACAGATATGCTTGGTAAGAGAAGTAAAGGTTGCCTTTGACTCAGGATATCTGGGGCATGTAGGACAATGACAGATTTCCCTCTCTTCTGCTAAAGATGCCTGTGATGAGAGAGCAGAGTTGCTTTCTCACTCTTTTCCTGTTGCCTTTCAACTGTTAAAACAAGTAGGGTCATAACAGCAGAAGGGACCAGAGCTACTAGCAACCCCATGAACTTTCCTAAATATAGAAACAACCTTGGTGAAAGAGGCAATGGAATATGTGCTGCTAATGGCTTCCCTCCTTGAGAAATGAACAGTCACGCATCTGCTGTAAATCCCAGCAGGCCAGGGGTCATATAGATTTTTCTATACTTAATAAAGTCCTTAGGGTCCTGAACAGATGGACTGTGGCAGAAATAGTCAGTTTGGGGTAGACTTAAGACTCTGAAGAAATCAAGATACCATCCAAGTAAATAAGCACTTTCACTCCCAGAGACCTTAGGAAATGAATAACTCATCCCATAGACATGGCTATTCTTGGAACAATACACAGGCCAAACACCATTGCATATTGCTGAAGGGTAGCACCTGTCTGCAAAGACTTTCAAAGCTACATTAAATTTCTTAAATGCAGGAGGGTCAGGATGCTAAATTAGGTTTTGCCTGAAATCTCCATTATAAAAATGCTCCATTTCTGAGTTGAAATTTTTATGTTTGAAAACTGCCATGTCCAACCTGTATGTAGTCACAAAGCAGCTCAAGGAGTTAGCACAAATTGTGTATGCCAAAGGAGAAGAGTTTAGTATGATGAAGCTGTGTTAATCCGGTACTAATGAGAAATTACCTTTGCAATGTATCAATTAGATTCTCTACATTTTGCATAACATATATTAAGTTCAGTATTTCAGACTTTCAAACTGGTCAATAACAGACTGACTCAAAAATTGGTAATTATAATGGAAGAATTATCAGAGAAGATTACTCAGGGGAAAGATTTCTACAGGCACTCAAAATTAAAGTGATACAGTCACCTGTGTTTATCTATAAAAATCTTAACAATAGACTAATAAAATGTAATTTAAAATTATCTGTGAGACATACAGGTCCAAACTTCATGTCTTTGGTTGCAGCAAGTCTTACCGTGCTGACTCATAACTCCAGATTTGGGTTTTGTTTTGGTGACAAAAGAAGAAATTGTAAATGTTTTTTTTCAGTACTAATATACAGCATGTGTCAGAACTGTAATATCAAGATACCCCCTTAACCTTCTTTCTTAGTGTGCTGGCAAATAACAATCATGAATTGACTGGTTTTGTACAACTGGAGTTTCATGTGCATTTACATTATTTGCAAGCTAGCCAGCTATTTGTTTGAACTAATGTATATTTGCTGAAACAGAAGCCAAACTTGATCCAAAGATGCATTGAAACTGAAAACAAATGCATAAAAATCCTGAAAAAGGAAAAACACTAATCTTTCTTAAGATTGAGATATATGTTGATTAGCAGAATTTAGCCTTAAATGTATACTCAATAACCTGTTTAAGCACTGAAATTTAGCCAAGCTTCACTTACATTTATGAAGATATACTAAGTACCATAAATTATGGATCCATCCTGATAGAGATGGAGTTAAAAAGAGTGACAAATGACTTCTTAAAGCTGGAATGTGAAGGTGAAAATGAAATTGATTTTGTCTAAGGGAATAAATACATGATTAGCAGTTTATGAATCTGGGTTTGTGAATTTGGCCTACAGTAGCACAAGATGAGCAGTTTCAAATGTTGCTATATTATTTTCCTAATTCAAAGTTATTTGAGGTATTTTTCTAAACATAGTAGTTAACACTATTTAGCTAGTTTAAACTTGTGTTATGCTGTGAATTGGATAACTTTCAGATGTTCCATAATTCGTTGGTATATACTGTTTACAAAAGATTTCATCTTAAGAATCTGTGAAGCCTTTTGTGAGGAACTAGTTGCTGTCACAAATCAAAATATTTCAATACGTGGGGATGGGTCCTGTCTTCTCATCTTAGTTGCTTTTCATGGGCTTTTTCTCTTGCTCTCCTTAAACCACTCTTTCTAAGAGCTGATTTTCTTAAGTATTTTTTTTTTTACCTACATAGTAGGAAGCTGAGATGTCTGTATTAACACTAAGGACACTTTTTAAAGTAATTGTGAAAATCTTCTATTCTGTATTCCTGGTGCTCTAAAGGATAAAAATATGAAAACCATAGGAGACACAATGTAGACTTGTGAAGAGTGCTGCTGTGGAATGTTTTGCATATGACGAGCATAGTCCGTTCCCATTGTGTTAAAAGTAACAAGTCTTACGAGAAGAGGCTGAGGGAACTGGGGTTATTTGTACTGAAGAAAAGGAGGCTGAGGGGAGGTGATACTGCTCTCTATAACTGCTTGAAAGGACATTGTAGAGAGGTGGGTGCTGGTGTCTTCTCCCCAGTAAGAAGTGATAGGACAAGAGGAAATGGCCTCAGGTTGTGCTAGGGGAAGTTTAGGTTGGGCACTATGAAGAATTTTTTGAATGAAACGGTTGTCAAGCATTAGAACAAGCTTCCCAGGGAGTGGTTGAATCACCATCCATGACTGTGTTTAGAAGTCCTGTAATTATGGTGCTTAGGGACATGATTTAGCATTGGACATGTAGAGTAGGGTTATTGGTTGGACTCGATGATCTTGAAGNGACCTTAGTTAGGGTACATATTTAATATGAAACTTCTGAAGAATTCCCAAATTCCTTATAGTTAATCTTAATAAAAGATGGATTCTACTTCTGTAAGGGTTTTACATTAATAATTTAGACAAATGCAATAGTAAGTCCCCCAGAAGGAACAGTTGTCAAATAGTTTAATATTATCTATTTTGAAGCTTTCAGTTGAATCCAATTAATATTGCTGTGTGGGAGTGGAGGACCTTCAGCTGATGCTTTTCAAATTCATCAAAAATCATAATGAACACTTTTATCTGTATTATGTCTAAGCCAAGTCCATCTTTCTGAAATGAATGATAGGAACTTTGCCAGTCATAAAAAGCTATGTTTTACATTTAAGCTGTTAATCCTATGCATCATTCGTTGTAATTGGTTTCTTAATTGCATCTACTCAAAAATCCTATCTGCTCAAAGTCCAAACTTTTTGCTGATGATACCAGTACAGTAAAATCTCCAGTTAAATGTGATTGCCTTTTCCAGGTATCACGATTCCTGTATGAACACATTGAGACTCACCTACCAAAGAATAACTAAAAGAAAAATGCAATTGGGGAGTATTTCCCATGCTTCGAGAAGCCAGTGCCACTTTATAATAAGGAAATTTTATTAACTTAGATTTGTATTTTTCAAAGTACTTTTTCAGCCTTCCAGTGGGCATATGTGTCCTTGTATAGCAAAAGGCAGACTGGCAACAGGCTGGATTTCCTTAGCTAGTTTTTGAGAATTCCTGTGTCTGTTTCCTCCATACACACCGCCACCTCTCTCAGAGTCAAAGTACACCCAGTATCTCTTCAACTGAGATGTGGAAAACAATAGCAGGTCTGTAATTCCAGTTTTTCTGGACAGAAACAGGTGCTGCAAGTTTAGAGAATGTCTTCATGGGACAGTATTTTGTAGAGCTAGCTGGAAGACAGTGTATTTTGAAAATATATTATTTTTTCTAATTCTGTCAATTTCATCTCTCAAAATCATAGAATCATAGAATCATTTGGCTGGAAGAGACCTTTAAGATCATCAAATCCAGCCATTAACCCTACACTGCCAGGGTCCCTAAACCATGTCCCCCAGTACCACATCTACGCGGTTTTTAAACACCTCCAGGCATGGGGACTTGACCACCTCCCAGGGCAGCCCATTCCAATGCCTAACCAAATAACAAAACATTTAACAATTTAACAAAATATTTTAGTGTTATCACTTTCTAATTGAGATTATCAGCTTCATTTTTATCAGGACTACAAAAAGTATTCTGAGACTATTCAAACAGGTCTATTTTCTTATTTCTATAATGAAACACAATTCTAAAAATTGCATTTAGGTACTTATTTTACAGCTCTTTATAATTATTTTGAATAATTGTAGGATAAGATGTATATATTTAGACTAATGACATTTAAAAAAAATAATTCTGCTCCTCTTTCTTTCACACCTGTCCTAGTTTGGATAGGTATTATCCTAAATTTTTATGAATTGTGAGACCCAGGTCTTATAAGGCGGTAAGAATTTATTAACACTATATATATATATATATGTATATATATAGGGAAAAAGAGAGAAAAATAAAAAATTATAGAGCGCAAAACCAAACAGCAAAAATGTACAATCAGTAGAATGCAAAACCAAGCAACAA
>VYZU01032617.1:0-16712 GCA_013401355.1 Ceyx cyanopectus | reverse complement strand
GAGGAGACTGAGGGGGGACCTCATCAATGTCTATCAATATGTTCAGGGTGAGCGTAGGGAGGATGGAGCCAGTCTCTTCTCAGTGTCATCCAATGACAGGACGAGGCAATGGGAGCAAGTTGGAACACAAGAGGTATATGGTAAACACAAGGAAAAACTTTTTCACGGTGGGGGTGACAGAGTCTGGTACAGGCTGCCCAGGGAAGTTGTGGAGTCTCCTTCTCTGGAGACACTTAAGACCTGCCTGGATCTGTTCCTGGGTGACTTGGTCTAGGAGATCCTGCTCTGGCAGGGGGGTTGGACTAGATGATCTTCTAGGTCCCTTCCAACCCCTAACATTCTGTGATTCTGTGAACAGATCCAGGTGGGGTTGGAAAGTCTCCAGAGCAAGAGACTCCACAACCTCCTTGGGAAGTCTGTTCCAGGCCCTGTCACACTCACCATGAAGAGGTTTTTTTTCTCACATTTCCATGAACCCTCCCATGTTCCAGCTGCACCCACTGCCCCTTGTCCTGTCCCTGGATGTCTCTGAGCAGAACCTGGCTCCATCCTCCTGACACTCACCCTTGACATGTTTATCACCATGAATGAGGTCACCCCTCAGTCTCCTCCCAGCTCCAGAGCCCCAGCTCCCTCAGCCTCTCCTCAGCAGGGAGATGTTCCCCTCCCTGCAGCAGCTCTGGGCTCTGCACTGGACTCTCTCCAGCAGTGAAGCTGTTCTGGTGCAGCTCACCCCAGGCTAGCAGGCAGGGAGGCACTGGCTGGGGGTGGCCAGCATCCAGTCCTGCCTCCCTGGGGAGCTATGTGGGAAGAAGCCTTGTCCATTGTGAAGGGACTCGGGTAATTACCAGCCACTGGAATCAAAGAAGTCTCTGCTGAGCCCATGCAAATTCCAACTTTTCCTCGGTTTGGCCACGTTTGCAGAGGGATGGCAAAGACACCTCGCAAACTGGGCACCTCTTCCCACCTCTTCTTGAACTGAGCTTCACAGCAAGCTCCAAGAAAAGCTCCTCAGGCTTCTTCAGCAGGGCAAAACCAGCATTTCTCTCCAAGCCTGCTCTCAAAACAGCAGGACTATTTTACACTCCTTTCCTCCCCCACTTGAAAATGAAATTGTTAGTGGCCAACTTCCAGCATGAAACTGAAACATGGACAGTCAGAACTCTGAAAGAATTACAAGCCAAACTGAAAATGGGGTCTTATCTGGTGAGCTGTCGGGCAAATCTTAATAACAGCTGGTGCCACTAACCCTGCCTCCAGTAATCCCCATCCTCAAAGTGCTTCCAGACACTCGCTCGGCAGCACCCGACTCAACTCTCACCTCTGCTGGAATCGAAGCAAGGCTGACAGGAGGAGAATTTAGGGGAAAATTCCATTTTCTATATAACTTCCCTACGTGACTATATTTAGCAGATGGAGAAACAAAGTACGTGGATTCAGTAAATATATATTTTTATAGCCATAAAATTATAAACACATATGGATGTTCCAAGGAGATTTGAAGGCTATTTTAAGATGCTCTTCACATGTGGATCGTTAAAACCTGCTATATAGTTCCCTCATCATATTATAATAAATATGGCAAGCAAATACCCACTTCTCCACTCTTGTAGGTCACGAGAGACCTAAAGATGATCTCGTTTCTCTTCTGGTCGCCCTCCTTAGTGCTGTTTCAAAGGGAAATTGGTTTCATATGTGGGCTGACTGCACCTCACAGCAGCGTTTTGCCTGCAAACCTAATTTAGTAAGCAGCTGAAGCACTGTAACATAGGGAAGCATCAATTCCAGACCTCTGAAATCCACAGGGTCAACGTCAGAAACAAACTCCTCTCCTGACAGACTGCTAGCCTTGCAAGAGAGGCAAGCCCAGCATCTTTCCACCTCTTGCATTCAGGAGGCATTAATCACCCTTGCATCGCTCCGGCTATTGGAATTTCTGATCCAGGCTGATTAATTTGCTCCCCATGCCCCTTTCAGCCTCCTCATGAGGTCTAGGATGTGCCTTTGGGGAAGGATGCTGAGCTCCTCTTCCTGCTCCCTGTACGGCCAAAGCCAGGAAACGGGACAACTTCCTCCACCTTATTTCCTCACAACTTCTGTCCCTGGGGAGTCATGAGGTTCTAATCAGAACCTGGTACTGTATCTATCAGATATATTAATAAGGTATGTTACCTTAACAAACACCCTCAAGAGCAGACTCATCTATCTTAATTGGTAAATGCTTCATTAATAATGCAGCTGAGGAGTCTCAGAGCTAGAAATATAAATAGCAAGCTCTGATGCAAGGGCTTTTTTTTGTTCTAGCAGTACAGATTCAGAAGGAAGGTCTCTTCCCGCTGCAGACAGAAGAACCCTTTGCAGGCTGCACAAAAAGCCTCTCTTCTCTCTTTTGGAAGGGTCCAAGTTCAGAGCATCCCTTCTGAAAGGAGAAAGGCGGGCACACTGGAAGGCAATTCCTGGGCTGGGAGGCACCCACCAGGATGGGAAGCCATCAAGCACCATCACAGAGGTCAACATGCCAACACTACTGAGCCAGTGGCCTCCAGCCCGCTGATCCACGACAGGAAAAGCATTAAAACGCCTCTTGGGTTAAGTCACAAATTCCAGTCCTATGATTAAGGCTGCTCTTAGCCAGGGAGCAAAGCAAAGGCTCCAACATCACAACCAGAAGGGACGTCTGAAGAAAAAGATCTTCTGTGTCTCAGACTATGTATTCTGCAATGAGCTGACCCCAGGCCTACCATGTTAATCTCCAGCTTTCCATTTTAAGGACTTAGCCAAAACAAGGCAGGGCAGTCTCTGAAACTCAGCTCAACTCATGAATTCCAAGGGTGTTGAAATAGTAGGCTTTGGTTCTCCTTTTTCTTATAAATTCATCCTGCAGACAAAAAGCCAGACAGTTAGGGATTTCAGGCATACTCAGTCCAGCCAGAGACTTGATCTTGCTGATCTTAATCAAGTTTCTCTGAGCAATGGCCATTACTTGTACACAAGAGCATTTTTATTGTCCTTTTTTAAAGCTCTGCTTATCTGTCCTTACAAATGTCTGAATGGGTCAGACTAGGGGGTTAAATCTAAATTAAGAAATCGCTGGGGTTTCTAGAGTTTGGATATAATAATTGTTGGTAAATACCTTTCTCCTAATGACTTTTGGAGGCTTTAAATTAGAAGGAACTGTTAAGATTAAACCTCAGATAAAGTTTTTGGTAAAAAAAAAATACTGCAAACAAGGAGGTTTCGTCCACTTTTCTTGAGAAAAAACTGCCGAACAATTTTGTTCCAGATTCAACTACCATGTCCACATCTTAATTTCATCTAAGCAACTCTTCTCTGACAGCTCACAAGTCTCCTTCTGTATTATTCATGGCATCTTTATACAGCAAAACAGACAGACAACAAACAGGCAGAGGCTTTTTCAGAGGTTTTGAAAGTGGTCCTAGCACCAGGCTTGGAGAGCAAGGCTGCTGTACAAGTCCAACTCACAACTTTCAGTGTGACACCAGGTTCTGTGCTTAAAGCTCCTCTGGAAAAGACTCCTGGGCATATGTGAAACCTCCTGATCGGAACAAAAAGGCAGGCCAGGGATTTTTATTTCCAAGGAATCACAGTCACACCTGGAAACGCTGTTTGGTTGGGGTTTTTTTCCTAAATTCCTCTTCCAAATCCCATGTAGTGCTTGTGGGGTAGCAACAACAAAAACCCTTTTAACAGCGTGCTTGCCTAAGGTAGGTAAGCTCCTTTCTGTGCTCCTCAAGAGGAGCAGCTCAGCAACATCTCCCAGGACAGCAGCAGCAGCAAGAAGAGGTTGTGCAAAGGGACATGGACACAACATCCTTCTATCCCTCCCCTGATCCCAGGCAGAGGGGTTCAGCATTCCCCACCCCTCCTGGTGCCCCTGGCCCCAGACAAGCCCATCATTGTACACGATGCTCTGCAGAGCCAGCCCAGCAGGACATCAAGGACACTGGAAACTGATTTCTTCAGCCAGCCTGAGCTCTGCCTCCCGCCCCACTGATTAATGGTTCTCCACCACAGCAGCTAATAGGATACTCTTTGAAATCCACATAACCAGCATTAGTGACCTCAGAGCCCTGCCTGCTAACTTGACATACTCCCTGCCTTTAATTCTCTGTCTTCCAGAGCATCTTCTCCCCCAGAGCTGCCTCTCTCCTCTTTTTCTTTGTGAGTCCCTACATCCCCATCCCACTGACTGTTCCCCACCTGCCACCCCAGCTACACCCCCATATTTGGCTGTAGAGCAGCATCACCCTGACCCAGAGCATCTTCCTCCGAATACCCCCAGCCTGGGGAAGGGGTCAGTCAGCTGCTGCAATCCCACAAAAACATCCATACCTGCACAAAGTCCAGGCCAAGGAGGTGCAGACAGCAAATCCTAAATTCTCCCCTGGTACAGGAAGCTGCAATTGAGGGTATCCCAGGGATGAGCCTCAGGAGGCAATAAAGTTAAAACTCACAGCACTCCCTTGCTGCTCCCACACCTCGCTCAGCAAAGCCTGTCAGTAAGGGACTAACATTTAGGCAACCAGGGCTGACTACAGTAAATCTCCTTCTTTCTTTTTTTTTTTTTTTTTTTGTTAAATCCATAACCACCAGCTTTAAAGCTTTAAATCAATATCCCCTCTTGCGGTCTGCATTCAGTGAGGAATTATTCACATTGAGAGCTTTAAAAATTAAGCTATACCCTGCAGGGACCAGGCCAAACTTAAATCACAGCAAAGCTTTAAACACTGGATCAGGGACACAGCATGAGCCGTGTCCTGGTCTTAGATGCAAACTAAATGTAGAAAACAAAGCCCCTGTCACTGTGTTTAAAGGAAAAAAACATAAATGGTCCATGCTGTGGCTTCTCCCAGGGACACAAGGGACAAGGGCCCTTCTTCCATGAAGAGAGGTCAGCCCATTTCAACCAAACTTCTTGCAGAAGAAAGAAATTAATTGTCCACACAAAGAGAAGAGACTTACTGTCACTGTTTGAGGGAGAAAACAGGACCAGATCCATCGGCCTGTTTGTGATGCTGGCCAGAGGCAGGGTTCACTGAGGGATGATGTGTAGGCAGAGGGGACAGGGCCACGTGCTGCCCCTGCACTGGTACCCAATGCCACGGGAACAGCAGGGCCTCAGCATCACCCACTGGCAGCACCAGTTGGCCCCGGGCTGGGTAGAAAGTGACAGATGCTGAGCTGAGAGTCCACAATATCCCTGGAGGTGCCAATTCTAAGGAGCAGTTGAAGAGGAGGTTGGGAAAGAAAAAGCCACAAGCTAAATCAGCTCCTGTTTGTGCCCTGGAGGAGCACAAGGGAAGGAAAGGATGGATCAAAGAGCAAGGACTCCCGGTCTCACTGGTAAGAGCAATTCCCATCTTTAACTTGAGATGGGGTCTAACCTGCTCAAAGACAGGATCAGATATTACAGGGAAGATCACACACAGATGATGTTCCCCCATCTCTCCTTCAGCCACTGGGACATGGGGCTGCAAGCACCTGCCTCCAAAGACACCTCAGTCCCAGCCTGTCACAGTGAAAGCAGCAGGGGCTGCAGGTTGGGTATGACCCAAGGAAACATCAGCTGGATTTCCACCACCCCCACAGTGGTATCCCAGTAAACAGTAAAATGTTAACCTCTTCCCTGCTTGAGAAATGGCACGAAGGAGTTCCCTGGGCCTCTGCAGAGAGTATCCTGGATCCCACAGCCACCAGCCCAATCTAAGACCCAACAAAGCATCCTAGCAAGGGCCGAGGAGCTGGAGCAAGACTAAGAAATGGGTCCAAAGCAATGCAACTCAGGAGTTTCTCCTGGCCCCAAAGGTTCTCCTTGTCCTGCCACACCTTGGCCTCTTCTAGGCAGAGGAGACACCTCAAGACTTGAAACCACCCCAGCACAGAGGTAACAACCCTTCAGATGCCCACACACAGTCACTTCTCCAGCTCAGTCACAGAGGGGACTGTCCAAGCCTTAATATTTGTAGAGTCCTTAGGAAATCCTTGGAAGGGAAGAGCAGAGTATTATGATGAAATAATGGCTTTTTATTCTGCTCCATCTGAAATCAGCAGCTCTTTGTTTGGTCGGGCGCTGTCTAAGCCAAGGGTTAAAACTTGACTGGCTGGGCCATCCCCTGCTGTGGGACTTCTGAGATCTGAAGAACAAGATGTCTTTCTAACCTGTTTGGACTCCAGTAAGCAGCTTTAGATCTAACAATAGGGGGCTGAAAACCCAAACGCCCCAAAGCCTGGAGGCAATCAAGGCTGTTTAAGCATCTGATCCTGACATTTCTAACACCACCTGAAATGTGTATTTTCCTTTCTGTTTCAAAGCCTTATTTTCCAATCAGATTATGTGCAGGATAAATACCCTTATATGGTGACAGCAGGCACTGCACAAGAAAATTGGGGATAATGGTAAATGCAAAGATTTACAGATACTTATCTCAGCATCTGCAAGAAGTATTAGCTTTGAATGCAGTGTTCAAATACGATGTCAATCACCAGAACCCAGAGTTAACTGCAGAATTGCCTAGCTGAACTCATCCCTAAAAAAACCTAACCAAATAGAACTAGAGAAACCATCTCTCTAATGGGAAATAGAAGCCACATGCATGGACCAGCCAGGCATTTCAAGGTGACAAAGCACAAGAGCAGATTAGTGGTCATTAAGAATGACCCTGGTGCATTGGGAGAGCTCTCGTCTGGAGGCGTGAGCACCCAGCCATGAGGGACCCCACAGCTCGACCAGCACCTGCAGATAGAGCAGACACAGGCACAGCATGGCTGTCCTGGAGAACATCAGTACTGCTCAGCTGGGTTGGCAGGGATGGCCACACAAGCACCCCAAGCTCCCTGCAGTCACAAAGCAGCACCCATATGCTCAAAATACCATCAAGCTGCCAACCCCCTCCTTTGAGCACCATGAAGCCTCAACGGTTTCTGCTGTCACCATTCCCTCCACACCCTCAACCCTGGAAGGGGACTGCAAGCTGAGGCTGTTGTGAGCAATCCCTGACCAACACCACTCAAGACAATGCAACTAGGCACAAATTTGCCGACCAACAGCTGTTTAAGGCACACAGGGGTCCTGCAGATTCCCACATCAATAATCTATGTTGCAAGGAGGCCCTTGCAACACATTTGCCCTGACGCTGACCTACGAGGAAATCATGTGCAATCAGGTCCTTAAACTTTAATGAATTCCCTCCAAAAAGAACACAACAGTCATCAGCTTAAAAACACACCCTCAGAAGTGATTTCAATGGAGAGAAGAGATGAAGAGGATGGCTCCTCTTCAACATCTTACCTCTCAAGGTCCAGCACATACTGGTTGGTATCTCTGCAGATTTGGCTGGACTCCCTTCAACTGGCCCCCATGCCCTGCAAGCACAGGATCCCCTCTCCAATTGCTAGCCCCTTGTCCTGCACTTGCTTTCAGCCCTGAACATCCTTCACCCCTGCCAAGTTAGCCAAGCACACAACCCACCCTCCAGATAAACAGCCCCACACCTACCAGCAGTACTCGGACTGCAGCCACAGATCATCAACAGGAAAGGTGAAGCTGTGATCTGAAATCTTATCTGGTTGCTGCAGAAATGCAGCAGAGGTCAACTTTCCATCATTCAGCAGAGAGCCTCAGTGCCAGCACATAAACACACACTAAAAAATATCGCTGGCAAGTTAGGACAACTTTGAGGTTTCTGTTTTGCAGCCAAATATCACTCAGCGGCCATTAAACAGATTTTTTAGCCATCAGTGGAACATTAGAAATTCCATGAATTTGGAGTTTATTATTTCCACGATACAGTTTATACTTTTTTTTTTTTTTTTCCAGGATTTATACTCCTTGGCTTCACTCTTTCAGCTATAAATAAAACCATTTGCTAAGTTGGCCGATCCACCGCAGCCCATGACTGGCACATTTATGCAAGTTGGCTGAAAAACAAGATGGTTCAAGGAATCTCCAGAAACACTAAATCCAGTTATTTCAAATCCAGTTTGAAACATCTAATAAACCTGCAGGGATCACTTGATAGAAAGAACTGGCTAAACTCAAGTAGCTGTGCTTCTGAGCAACATCTCTGACGTTTATGGAGAGGCTGAGGAGACTGAGAGCTGTAAAATGCACAAGTCCTTCACAGCCCATCACTAAATAATCCTGTCTTTGGATGGGAAACTGGGAGAATGAAACAGCAAAAGCAACCCAGCTGGAGCAGCCTGACAGGATTCTCCATGCCTTCCCAGGAGAAGCTGGAAATGGAAAGGAGACCCACATCCATGACTTCTCATCTTGGTAGACATACCTGGTAGGACCAGGTTGGGGTGTGGAGGGGGTTAGGCATCCCAAGCAAGGTGCTCTGGCAGGGGGGTTGGACTAGATGATCTTCGGAGGTGCCTTCCAACATGCTGTGATTCTGTGATACTCTGTGCATCACTCAAGAAACAAGGCTCCAGTCCTCCAGACCTCCTGGAAAACACTTTCCTCAGTGGCAGCTTCATGTGAGCTTTACATCCACAATGAATCTGTTTCAAAGAGCTGTGTTGCCCCAGGGCTTGCTCACACCATCCCTTTTGAACACACAGGACACTTTCTCCTCACACCAAGGGGAAAAGCACCAACTGGACCACAGCACTGCAACTTCGACCTTGCCTGAAGATGCTTATCACAAGCATCTGGGAGCTACTCTGCTCCACCAAGCTGGTGAGCAACCTGGAGAACCTCCACAGCTACTCCTTACGTCAAAGGGAACTGGAGAGCTTTAACCCTTGTGAGTCTGGGCCAATGGCAAATACTGCACTGGACTAAATCTGCTCAATCTTTTGGGGTACACTGCAATTCTGAAGCCTGCTCAACTCTCAGAGATCCCCAATTAGCAAGAGGCAAGTGATGAAAGAGCTGATCACAAGAGAAGAAAAAAAATAAAGATACCCAACTCAACGTTTTTATCACAGCACTTGTAATCTGTGCCCTGGGAACTGCTCGGAAACAGAAAGTAACTGTAGCCTCAGGATACATCAACAGATCCTACCCCAGCACACTGGGGACTGACGGCAGCTCAGCTTCGCCAGGAAGAAGGAGAAAGCACAAAATTCATTTCCCAGGGAGAGGGATGTGCAGAAAAACCCGAGATTGAAGCTGAATATTCAGGAGGAGCTTTCTTTGCAAGCAGAATAAAAACCTTACGAAGCTGCTCAGCCAGGTGATGATCAGCATTGCAAAAGCAAGGCAGGGCCTCCAGGAACAAACTCAAAGTGTGTGGTGCCTCCAGCCACCCAAAACAACTTGAACCCTGGGGAAACTGCAAAATTTTGAGCCTTGATTAGGCCAAGAGAGAAGTGAGAGAATAAATCAAGGCACTAATAGATAAGAGGCACAGGGTCAAGAGTCTCCCTCCCCTGATCCAGGATGTTGTGCAGCCAGGCAGGATTTTATTTTCTCTTAGCTACCAAAGCCACGCTTCTGAGTTTTGGTTCGTGGCTCTCTGATCAGCTTGGAAACACTCCCTGATAGCTGCATGTTGGGTTTTCCTTACCTGAAAGCATCATGATTGCTTGGAAGTCCCTCCTCCCCTTTTCCATTTCCTGAACAGCAACCACAGATCACTGCCAGCAGCCGTTACCTCATCCACAGCAAGGCCAACCATTCTGAACCACTCTGCACTTGAGAAACATGGAAACCACTGGGATAGTTTCACAGAAACCAGTTTCTGCCTTGTCCAGTTAACAGGTGATGAGATTACAGCCCCCAAGAGCACCCTGCTGGTAATTGCTGTCCCTGCTGTCCCCCAACCCTTCCAGGAGACCACCACTGGCCACCACTGCAATGTGCAGCACTCAGGGCACAATCCAGTGCTAGATACTCCTGCTGTTGGGAGGCAGAACACAACCCTGCCCTGGCCCTCCCTGGTGCAACTGCTCAGAATTTGCTGAGTCTGACCTTACTTATCACTGGATGGAGAGCAGGGCTGTTTCCTAATTCCCTACATCTGCATCTCACACAGCTCTTTTCTAAAGCTCTTCAGATTTGCTTTGCAGTTTATCGCCCTGCTCAAGCAAGATGATGCATCATCAAACTTTCAACTCAGAAGCACTGAGGAATGAATCCATTCCAAACACAGGGAGCTGCCTTGGAACGTGGTCCCCACAGCAAACAGTCAGCAAGAGGTTTGGTTGGGTTGTTTTTTTTTTGGTTTGGTTTTGTTTGGGTTTTTTTTAAGTAATAAACTTAATGAGACAAATGATTATATTTTCTACAGGAAAGTCTCCTTATTCCTGGTATCATAACAAAATACTGAGCCATTTGAGACTTCTCTGCTTTACTCAGCAAACCAGGACAATGACAAGTGCTGAGCTCAGAGAGGGGAGAGAGAAAAGAGATAACATTTTTGTTTCCCTGCATGGAGACAGAAAAAGGGTTCCCTGCACAGACCTAAAAAACAGCCCCTTCTCCTCTGCTTCGACTCGACAGCTCCTTGGTACATCTCCAATTTAGACAGCCCTACACAGAGCCTACAGGTCCCAGCTGAAGTTTCCTCACCACTACAACCTGGAAGTCAGAAGAAGTTTATCATGGTCTCTAGAAGCTCAAACTTCAGAATTTAAGGTCCCTGGATCTAAATGAGAAGAAAACCATCACAGCCTGGCTGGCTGTAGAAAAAGCCCAAGAGGAGCCAGGCAACACACACAAACAGAAAAAAAAATTGAGAGCTGCTGCTGCTGCCTGTGGGGTTGACTTTGACACCCTTCCCCTTTACAAGAACCTCTAGCTTCACACCCACCCACGGGTCCCTTGGGACCCCCATCACACAGGAGAGATAACTGACTCCAGTTCACCTCAGCTTTGGGATGCCAGCACACAAACACCAATCCAAGTGACAACACCATCACCAAAAGACAGGGAACCATCTCATCCCATGTCTCAAAGCCATCAGTCCACTACTCCTCTTTGACAGCAATTCCCCAGGGATCCTCTGATCCTAATCCAGCTCCGTCAGCACAGCACCCAATGCTTTGCAGGTCAACAGGAGGGCTCTCTGGGGCGGTTGGGCTGTGTTTCCAAGACAAAAACGTTGCCGGAACAGGAAAAACCTGGCTAAAAACCAAACAGCTCTCCATCAGGCCTGCAGGAAGACAAGGATGCCTCTGAACACCCAACAGACAGGACCTCCCCAGCAAGGGTGCTATGCCAGGAACCACATGGCCCAAGGACCCTGAAAAGCACACGCTGCCTCCCACATAAGAGGGTTATTTGTATATGAGGCTGTGTTGAATTAGGGCTGCCAGGAGTAATGTTGCTGCTCCAATGAGGAGAGGACACATGGCCTTCTTCCATGGTGGAGATGACTTGACCAACCCTACTATTAGCAGCACCAGGTCAAGGAACAGCCATTGCACTGGGGAGGCAGCACTTTCAACGGGGAGGTTTGGGCAGGATAGATGTAAGAGAGGGAAAGTCAAGTTTTACCTGGCCCAGCAGCAGGCAGAGGGACCTGAGATGATGCCCTGGTGCAACACATAACCACTGCTGGGAGCAGAAACCAAGGCATGCTCTACCAGAGATGATCTTGTAGAGTCCACCAGGACCTCAGCTAAGCCCTGGGAAAATGTTGACTAAACCAAAGGAATATCTGTCATCTTGTGCTTGGTTTGTCATCTGGAGAAGACAGGACCCTCCACAGCACAGGCAGCTGCTACAGCACTCTTGATTCCAGAAGGAAACTTCTACCACTACACGTGCAACCACTTTTCTGCACTCTGCCCCAGTTATGTTCCCACATGCAGCAAAAACCCTCCAAACATTCCCTTTGGTTAACTGATTTTACTGTAAGGTTCAAGCTACATTCTGTGACTACCTGAGCAACCAGAAATCACACACTGGCATGACTGGCCTCTTCAGATCTTAACTGATGCTTTTAAGATTTAAAGAGGGAAAACCAAAACAATCAAAATAGAAGGTCTAAGAAGAAAAAAAAAAAAAACGAAGAAACAACAACCTCTTGGTCTCACCAAGTGATTTCTTGCTCTCACAGGGGTTTGGCAAGCAGATGCACAGCACTGCGAGCATCTGAGCCAATGGAGAACCTGCTCCTACCAACAGCAAAAAAAACCTGTCCCAGCCCCACCACATCCATCACATTTCCTTTTCCTGGGCCACCCCAGCGCAGCACCACAATGTATTACAGATGGCTTCAGCAACAAGCAGAATCATAGAGTGACGGGGGTTGGAAGGGACCTCAAAAGATCAAGACCAACCCCCCTGCCAGAGCAGGGTCACCCAGATCAGGTCACACAGGAACAGAACCAGATGGGGTTTGTAAGTCTCCAGAGGAGGACTCCACAACCTCCTTGAGAAGTCTGTTCCAGGCTCTGTCACCTTCACCAAGAAGAGGGTTTTTTTATTATATTTATGTGGAACCTTCCCATGTTCCAGCTGCGCCCGCTGTCCCGTGTCCTGTCCCTGGATGTCCCTGAGCAGAGCCTGGCTCCTTCCTCCTGACACTCACCCTTGACATGTTTACCACCATGAATGGGGTCACTCCTCAGACTCTTCCCAGCTCCAGAGCCCCATCTCCCTCAGCAAGGAGATGTTCCCCTCCATCATCTCCATGGCTCTGTGCTGGACTCTTTGGAGCAGTCCCCTTTCATCCTTGATAACCAAACACAAAACCCAGTCACCATGATTTCACATGCATCAGGCTGTCCTGGAGAAGGGACAAGCCATCCCACTGCCGGGCTAAGACACAATCAAATATTCAAATGAACCTTTCTTCTCTAGGTCAGCCTCTCCTCCCCTCCCGCCAGAGGCTGATGAGCGGCAGAGCCATCTCCTCGCATTACTGTGACAACCCGTGGGTGGGCGAGGGCCTCACCAGGTCGCTGAGCAGTGGTTGGCTCCTTGACGAGCTGCAAGAGGACAACATTTGCCTTTTCTGTTTTTTTGGCAAGGAGAGGACATTGTGAAGGCTGGGGGGCCGGGCAGGGCCATCACCACACACAGGCACCTAAAGACTTTGTCCGCCCTTCTGAGAGGAACATCCTACAGGGCAAGGGGGAGCAGGGAGCAAAAGGTTCAGAGCTCTCGGCTTCTGGTCAGAGGTGGTTCTCTCATTATGGCCCCTGAACAGTTTGATTGGTTAGGGAGGAGAGGATCTGACCCCAGCCTGGTGCCAGCCGTGTGCCACACAGCCCTGGGGTGAATGGGCAAGCAGAAAGAAGAATAATTTTAATTCAGCAGCCACACTCAGAGAGGGTGGAGGAAAAAATAAAATAAAATAAACCACAGCAACTATTTCACCCCAAACCCCTCTGAGCTATTACTGGGTCCATAAAGGACCTGGAAACGAAAGGCACCCACAGACCCCCTGCTACAGACCAGGCAAAGAGCCAATTCCCAGCCCATGGCCCTCACCCCCAAAGGAGCATTTCCACTTCATCCTTTGCTTTATGCCCTAAAGGTGAGGGGGCCATCCCACCCTAGGATGGGGATGGAAAACAGGGACCCCCATCCCTCAGAGCACCCAGCCAGGAGCCCAGGGGTCTGAGGAGGGGTGGGGGGCAGGGGCTCAGCCACCGCACAAGGGCCCTTCCTGTTGTTCCAGGCGAACAAAAGGCGCCCAGCACACAGGGCCCTGAGAAGGGCGACTTCCCTTTAATGAACGTGATGTCAATCCCAGTGAATATTCATAAAATTACCCTGGCTCTAATTTGTATAAAATGACAGCCTGCAAACCAGGGATGATTGAAGAGGACCAAAATCATTTTGTTTGATTACAATCTCCCCTCCCCTCCTCCCTCTCTTCCCACCTTCATTATCTTTTATGTCTATTTAAACTCTGGACACTGCATATTCATCTCAATTCTTTCTCCATCTCTCCTTCTGGTTGTGGGCTGCTGCTTTTCTCTTTTTTTTTTTTTTTTCCTCCCTGCTTTCTCATCTCTCCTCCTTTCATTGTAATTTTCTTCTTGCTTCTCTTGTGCATTCGGGGATTTGAGAAGGTTTTCTGGGGGGTGGGGGTGGAATTCATTTTATATTTTAAAAAAAAAAAAGTGTGTTGTCTGGATAGAAAATTACATTTGCATGCTCGAGGGGCCTGAGGGCTTCTCTGTGGGCTTGGCAGAGATCCTACCTCAAGGGGGGGAGGGAGGTGGAAGATGCTGATTTGATTTCCTCCTCTTCCCACCCCTTCCCCCTTTCCTTTCCATATTATAAATGTCTGCCTGATTTTTCTTTTCTTTTTCTGCATGTGCAAACCACTTGAAGAACAATGGCACAGATTAGAGGCCTTCCTTAGGGCTGTTTATGAATGCAGTTGTGGAGTTCAGCAAAGCAGAAACATTACATACAGTAATTGGACATTTAATTACTAATGAAGCTAGCAACTGAGGGTTGGGCTTTTTTTTTCCTTTTTTTTCCAAGGGTCTGAAGCAATGTGACAGACCCTCCAACTGCAGGTTTAATTATGGTTGGAGATGGGCTTAGTACTCCAGCTTACACTCTTATCACCCTCTCGAAAGCCCTTCTGCCTTTTATTTGTAATTTTTATGCCCCTGCCCCAGTCAGGGAGGGAAACATCCCAATGCTCAGGCCACAAGACAGGATGAATTTTCTGCTGCTGCTCTTGATGGTTGTGGAGCCATCGAGAGACTTCCTACAGAGCCATCTCTCCCAGAACCTTGGAGAGAAGAGACCTGTTCTGGTGGCCAAGAACTTCTAGAACTGATCCCTCTTTGCATGGTCATGTCCCAGTTTTGGCCCAACCCAGTTTCTGACATCTCAGAAGATTTCAGTCCCTCATTTTAAGAAGCTGAATACTTGAATCATTTCTCCCCTCTTGGAGAGATTTCCTAAGGTTTTCTTCCTCCCCTACACTAAGTCATTCCCTTCTCCAAAGCCCATGAGGCAACTGGAAATGAAGGCCTTTGTGGAAGTCCCCACAATGCAGAGAAGCCAGAGCAGGCTCCAGGCAGTAGGAAAAAAAGTTCTGTCCCCAGAAAGTTTTGCTCTCCCAGGTTTAAAATCAGGCATCTGTGCAACACTGGGCTGCTTTTGGGTAGTAGAGGTGAGCAGCTCATGGGCTTGGGTTGGAAATTAGGCTGGGTTCAGTTAAGTACCTGAGGTTTAAGTCCTACCACTGGCAGCACATCTCAGAAAATCCCAAAACAATGAGCCAGTCTGCACTAGATCATAGACTTAACCTGTCTCTGACAGAGGCAGACAACCCTTAGGAAGACACAGCAAGAGCTTCTCCCCTGCTTCTGGCAAGCAGCAGCTTCAGGACTCCCTGAGCTGGAAGCTGCATCACGACCATCTGCTTTAATACCACTGCAAAGGGGCTAACAAGCAAGTTTGGAGCTTTTTGATCTCATTCTGCCTCACTGAGTTTTATTCATTGCTGCCCCAATTTCCCTCTTCAGGTGAAAGGAGACTGAGTGCCAGGCAATCCCACCTCCTCGTGCAGAGTGCTAAACTCCAGGGAGCAGAACCTCCAGCTTCTGTTGATCAGAAAACCTTCTAATTGATTACAGATGAATGCCATGCAGTGAACCCAATGGATTTTAAGAGCACAGAGAGCACTTCTGTAAAATGTCATATGCATATTATGATTTTCCTTTCCTGGTTTTAATGACAAAGTGCAAATTTAGAGGGAGGAAAGGCAGGAGCAGGCAGAGTAACAGGTGTGAGGAAACAAAAAGTGTTCCTGAAGAAGCCATCACCCATTTCTTTCTCCAGATTTCCCAGCACATTCCCCTTCACTCCTATGGTTTCTGCTCTTAGGGTGTGCCCATGTGTGTTCCAGAGCATATAACCAACACCCAAACAGGAGCCACAGAACCCACTGGTCTCCATAGTCCTCCCACAGCAGGAGCATCTCCTCCAGCCTCAAGGTGCCACACCAGCAGGAAGAACCCACATCTATGGGAATGTTGTGCCAATTTAGCTCAGCAGAGCAGTGGTTTCCCCACTCACATGGCTGATGGGGGTGGAATTCACCTCCTACCCACAAAGGTTTAAGCCAGCAGACAAGGCTCCTCTACTATCAACTGCAAGAAAATAATCTACGTACCCCAAGGGCCTGGGTTGGCATCACCCTCCAGGCAGCACCAGTCTCGCAGTGACTATTAGAGATCTTGAAGGACTATACTGAAAAAGACACACAACTTTTAAGACAGCAGACAGCAATGGAGAGAAATCCCTTTCAAATAGCATTTGCTTGGTAACAGATGCAATTTCCCCCCTAGGATTTACCTTCCAAATGTGGGATTCAGCCAGCAAGTGTATCAAAAGTTCACTGGCACCAGTGAGAGGCTCCACCAGTCTGCCTCCGTCTTGGACCCAGGACAATTTGCCCCTGGCTGTTTTCAGAAGCAGATACTATGCTCCTTGGACCAGGAACAAGAGTGATCCGAGCCTCTTTCTAAACTTTGCCCAGTTCCTCTGCTTTGACTGAATTCAAGTCTTTTTTGGTTGCATGGACACTGGAGGGCAGAGGGTCTCAGGGGATGCAGCAACCTGGTCCCTGTTCAACCTCCTCACATACATCAGGAGTCAAGAACTATTTCCATGTCCTTTGAGATGATTTTCAACCTGTCCTTCACACAGAGATGCAGATGATGGACCTGGTCAGTGGTTTAAGTCATCTTTTTAGATCCCTTTTCAAATCAGGCTAAACAATGGGAGACCACCACAAAGTGGGGCAGGACAGGACACA
>VYZU01032616.1:0-21991 GCA_013401355.1 Ceyx cyanopectus | reverse complement strand
GTGGATCCTCCAGAGTACATGCTAGAGCTCTACAACAGGTTTGCCACCGACAGGACCTCTATGCCATCTGCAAACATTATTAGGAGCTTCAAAAACGAAGGTAAGATGTGTGAATCTCTAGGAGAAGTGAATAAGAGTGACCATCTTTAGAGGCAGTGTGAAATGTGTTTGCCAGGCGTGGAGTGTGAATCTGCACGAGGAGAAAAAAGGCCTTTTCCTGAGGCTGGCATTGGAAACAGGCAGCTGGTGCTGTGCGTGCCAGGGATACCCACATCCCAGTGCTTGTGACAGAGATCCCTTGTCCTTTGCTTTCAAGAGGCTTGAGGAGAAGATGTTCCTTTCAATGTTTGAGCAGCACCAAGTATAATTTAGATGCATCATTATCCCCTTTTACAATTACCTGATTGATTCTTCCAGTGGATACCTTGAGTAATATTTGAAATTAAGGCAAGAAATGTGTTTACACACTGCTCAAAGTTACAGTATTTTCCTACCACAAGCTTAATCAAATATGGCTTTCTCGTAATGCCCTCCTTCTGTTGATCCTCATGGGATCTGTAATGTTTTCTTCCTTTGGCATCTGAGCACAGCCCTGCAAATACGTAGAAATAAGTGAAGCAGAATCTTGGATAAGCTTGGGCTTTACTTTGGAGGACTAGAATATTTCCTATTATAAAAGCAATGGAGAAGTTTATTGAAGGGTTTGTGGCAAACTAGTCACCCCCACTGGTGAGCAGTTTCTCACCTGAACAGCCATGCCTGTTACTGCTCACCACTGAAGACACCTGCAGGAGAGCAGGTTGTTCTTTTGTTTTGCTCTATTTGGAAAAGCAGTGCCATTGAATGCTTTATTATAGAAATAGAACATGCTGCATGGCTGGAGTTAGCTGTTGGTTTAACCCACATCTCATTGTCACTGGACGTGTAATCCGTTCTCAAATCAAGGTCTGAAAGGAATTTTTTCTTTTCCTATGGACTCCAGTTCTCCCTTTCTGACCCTCCTGGTAACAGGAGGAGATATTTCACCCTATGGACTTTCTAGCTAATGATCAGGGTCTCATCCTGACCTGGAAATGAACTCTGCTAGGGCTCACCTAGCTCCTTACCTACAGTGTGGCCTTCCCCCAGCTTCTGGTGAATTGCTGTTCATCATGTCTGGTGGCATTTCTCCACCCTGTCATTATTTGCAATCACTGCAGACTTGCTTTAGCACATCAAGGTCTAGGAGACCCCAAAGATCACTTCCAGTATGGAGATTATAACTAAGCTTGAGCAGCCTTAACTTTCAGCTCGTGGTCTGCCTGCAGCCTGGAGCTGTGCAGAGCATGTTCAGCTCCCACCTTTACAGACTGACAGGTAGGAACATGAAAATGGAACAACCCCTCAGTAGAATGAAAAAAATAAATTAAAAAAAAAAAGAAAAAAGCAGGTACCTCAGAACCTCAAAAGTGAAACGAAGTAGGACCTGTCACATGTTGAAGTTAACTGAAGTGCACTGCTGGAGCATGGCCAATACTTGCAGCTTTATCTGTCATTTTTCTACAAACCTACCAAAACTAGAGAGGTCAGCAATGGGACAGCCACAGGCTGCAGATAGTTCACCTCTGCAGAAGTGTTACCTAGTCTCTGTGTCCACACAAGCAGCCAGCACAGTAACTCAGCCACAAATGCACAGTCACTAGCCAAGATTTCCTCACTGTGTGAAGAAATGTGAATTCCAGTGTGTAAACAAACAGTGCAGATAGGACAGACAGCCTGACTGACAAGCAGATCTTTCCAGCTTCTCAGATGTTTTATTAACCAGAGCTGCCAGAGGTGCCTGGCTGAGTACAGCTGTTCCACTGCTCACTTGGAGCCCACTGAGTTCTGTTGGCTGGAGGTTCATGCTGCATCTTTAGCCTCCTGCTCTTCCCAACCAGCAACATCTTCCAAAGCAACTTTTCCTCCCTCAGCACTTGACCCTTCCAGTTCCTGAGGGTTGTTCCAGCAGAAGGCAGTACTTGCTGGCACAGAAACACTAAGCAGACACAGATTCAGCCCGTTGTTCTTGCATGTACAGCTTGTATCTCACCTGTCTTGTGCACTCCAGTGCCATAACCTGCTTCCCTTCCTCTCCTACACTAATGAATGGGGATTTTTCCTCATTTATTAAATAGTTGCTCTGCAGCAAGCTAGAAATTATTTGTATTTCAGTATTAGGCAGCACATTTTTAATCTTTCCAAGTGACAAGAAAGTCCCTGGAAGACATGGGGATAGAAGGAGAATCTGTAAATCCAAGTTTATGGTCTTTACCATGTCTGGGATCTTACTGTCCTTAGAAATATAAAGTCGACCTTTATTCTAACTACAGTTTGGGAAAATGATGGAAAACCTCCCTCCTGGAACAGTTCAGCTGAAACCAAGCAGTGTAAAACGTGTCAGATGAACTGCAGTGCATGAGGTGCTGGATGTACTGACCCTTCTTAAATTATTTGATCTTTGTCATTTCCAGACCTGGCTTCCCACCCTATTGGTGTTACAGGAGTTCGGAAATACCCTCTTCTCTTCAACGTTTCCATCCCTCACCACGAGGAGATCACCATGGCAGAACTGAGGCTCTACACCCTGGTGGAGAGGGACCAGATGCTCTACGATGGCCTTGACCGCAAGGTCACCATTTTTGAAGTGCTGGAACATGACCACGGGGGGGTGGGGGAGGAGAGGAAGATGGTGCCACTGGCATCCAGGCAGATCTACGGCACGAGCAGCGAGTGGGAGAGCTTCGAGCTGACCGAAGCCATCAGGCGCTGGCGCCGGGCGGGGCTGAGCACGCACCGGCTGGAGGTTCACATCCAGAGCAGGGAAGGGGAGGAGCAGAACGGGGAGGGGAAACTGGATATCGACATCAACTCGGAGGCGAAGCACGTGCCCCTGTTGATCGTGTTCTCTGACGACCAAAGCAACGACAAGAAGGAGGAGAAGCAAGAGCTGAACGAAATGATCGACCACGAGCAGCTCCTGGACTTGGAGAACCTGGAGGTTGGCAATTTCCACGGCCAGCCCGGCGAGGAGGCTCTGCTTCAGATGCGCTCCAACATCATCTACGACTCCACCGCCCGAATCCGGAGGAACGCAAAGGGCAACTACTGCAAAAAGACCCCGCTCTACATAGATTTCAAGGAGATTGGCTGGGATTCCTGGATCATCGCCCCGGCAGGATACGAAGCGTACGAGTGCCACGGAGTGTGCGCCTACCCCCTGACAGAGCACGTCACGCCAACCAAGCACGCCATCGTCCAGACTTTGGTTCACCTGAAGAACCCCCAGAAAGCCTCCAAGGCCTGCTGTGTGCCCACCAAACTCGACCCCATCTCTATCCTCTACCTGGATGCAGGGGTGGTCACCTACAAGTTCAAATACGAAGGCATGGTGGTGTCAGAGTGCGGCTGCAGATAGTAGCAGGGAGCACACGCACGGGGGAGTGCACGGGGGAGGTATTTAATGATTCAGTCTGTAAATTTGTACATTTGGGAGTTCCTATTTAATAAGGTTATTTAATGAGGCATGTACAGATAATTGTATGTTTCCTGTTACAGGGAATGGGCAAGTCGTAGACCGCAGGGAGTGTATATTTTGTTCCACTGCTTGATTCTTGCTGTTCTTCTCTGTCCGAGTTACAGCCGAGTCTCTCCTCCTGTCAGGGCACAGAGCAGATCACTGGATGCTTTGGGAGGGCTCTCGGTGCCACAGGGTGCCTTCAAAGTCACAGAAATAAAGGCATATTTTTGTACTTTATAAATACTGATTGGCATCCGTAGGGAGCTATTGGAGAGCTATTAAAGACAGGTGAATATGGGCAATACACACCTAGATGGTTTAGTTTTGTGTAAAATCTTTATAAAGATCTTTACATGCTCAGATTTTAAATCTTTTTTCAGTTTGTCTCTTTAGATCTTGCATCCCAATAATGCTCTAGATCCTAAACCACTAAGGCACAACAAAGTGTTAGACTTTTTTCCTTCTTTCTCAATCCCTTCTTTACTCTTTTCCTGCCTCAATTAACAGTGACTGGCGGGGGTGATTTGACATCTGGAGCAGGAGGGAACTGTTCCCTGCCCATCTTTCTTGGTGGAGCCATGGGTCAGGAGCAGTGCCAGGCTCGTGCAGTGCTCTGATGTGCAGTGGCAAGAAATTCCCCCGTGCACGTTTGTGACCAAAGCACCTGTGTAAAGCAGCTCTGGCTTTGCTGTGTTAGCCACGGGCTGCCTCTGGAGGGCCAGAGATTTTAGGTGGCAGAAAGAAGTGCCATAAATCTCCTGAATCCTTTAAATTGTGTCAGAAAGAAACTAGTCCCTCTGCCCGCCCAGTCCAGCAAGTCACCCGGTGTAGCCCAGGGGAACAGCCAAGCAGCAGCACCAGGTTTAGTCTGCACAGAAAGGGGGTCTCCTTGGTGCCAGCCAGAGAGTATCCTTCCTTCATCTGTGTGCTGGAGTTGTCAATTCATAAATGTTTTGCCCCTTCCCCCCCAGCTGTCTGTGCTGGAGTCACATGCCATGTTCCCACCACTCCTGCAGAGTCTGCTGATAAGGAGGTGTGGGGCTGAGGAACAATGGACCCATCACTTTATTTATACTAAGCTGCAAATTTGTCAGATTCTTGGGAAAGTGTAAGTGACGTTGACTCCTTCAGCCTGTACTGAAGCCTTCTGAACTGTCCCTGCCTCTCTTCTACACTTCCAAGGGAAAGTTTTCTTCCCTGGAGGTGATGAGGGGGTCTTTGAAAGAATCACTCTAACACTTCATGGGAATGAACACAAAAGGACTTTATCATGCACCGACTAAAACCAGTTTCACCTATTTTCACACATACTCTTCTGTGCTTCCCATAATTTATTGACCTATTTATTGACTGCCTGCCTTTGTAATATAATGTAGAATACAGAATGTTTTATTTTTGTGCTTGTGTGTAATCCCACTTGGATAAAACCTTGTACCCATCCTACTTGACACGGACTGTCTCTGCTGTTGTGCTGCACAGAGGTCGGGGCTGACTCCTGCTCTCCCCTAGAGGTTTGTAAACCCCAGGGTGCCTCCCTCTCTGACCAAGCACTGCTCTCATTTCAGGCGTGTTCTGGAGCACGTGTGGGCCTGCCCAGGGTCTGGTTCCTCTCGCAGGGGGATCGTGGCTTTATGTGGAGCTCCTTGGTCTCCACTGGTGCTGCAGAGCTCGCCCTGGCCCTGCGCTGCGCCGGGGGTGGGAGGGTTCCTCGAGGTGTGATGTTCTGCTCTGCTGACATGAACAGCAGCAGCCAACGGCTCAAGTGTGACCACACAGACCCTTTCAAAACTATCCACAATTCTTATGAAGCCATTTGCCAAGACAAACGGCTCTCTGTGTTAGGAGTGATAATCCAGCATTAGGAGATAATCCGACGTTGGCTTTTATCATCTCGTTTCTGCGGCCGGGCCCGTGGCAGTGATCTGACCAGCAGCCCTTATTAAGCAGCACCAACACTTCTGAACAGCATGTAGGAGAAACCGTGCCTTAAAAATAGGAAATAAGCAGTGTAACCACCCATAATCACTATAAATGCCAAGTGACCATGTAGCAGAGCTACAAGTGGCCGTGTTGCCAGAGCTGTTGTCACAGAGCACACACTTCACAGTGTGTCACAGTGCAGTGCAAATCTGCGTGCCTGAATGTTCACCAGATCACTAAAAACACCAAGGATAACTTCTTAGAATTAAGGGCCAGCCAGTCTTTTGATATTTGTGGCTTTTCTTTCTAAAGACCCAAGGACTGTACTGTTGATGAAGAGAATTGGAGGCAGTTTGTGGTGCAGTGAAGTGTGAGATGTACCCTGCTGTGCTGCTCTGGGAGAAAGCTGAGCATCTCTTGGGTCTGCAGCTGCTCCTGTGCTGCTCACAGACCCACATTAGAACTAGTGAGAATATTTGCTCATTCATTACCATGTGTCTGTTAGGACTTCATGCCTGCTTCTGAGCAAAACCTTACCTGGCTTTTACCTTACCTTTGAATACAATTGTGCAAAGCCATTTGCTGGATCTTCATGCAGTTAGAATGGCAGAGATCAGGCATTTTATAATATAGCATTAAAAAAATAGCATTAAAAAAATAGAGCTGTTATTTCATTAGCCATTTTCCTTAATTGTGGTTGTTTCTACAGACTCAGAAGTGCTTGGATTTAAATGCATCTTCCATGGATATCCAGCACTCACAAATAATCTGGGGAGTGCACAACATGAGCCAGGGCTACCAAGTGGTAAATGCTGGTAGTGACAGCAAAAAGTCCCTGAAAAAAAAATACTGCACTGTTTCTTTTGAGTTTCTTTGATTCTTTTCTCATTTCTTCCTTCTTCCATCCATCCATCCATCCCTCCATCCATCCATCCATCCATCTCACCAAAATAATAAATTTTTTATTTAATCTGTTTCTAATTAAACACGTAGAAGAAAGTGGAAGCAGATACAAAGCATTTTTTTGCTGGACACTAAAAAATTCCAGGCAGTGTTTTCAGTCTAAATAGGCAGGACAGGCAAAGGGCTGTGAGCAAAACCAAGTGACACAAAGAGAGGGAGAGCTCAGATAACATATCACTGAGGCAGCTGAGGCCCTACCTATGACACAGTGGGAGAGGTTCAGTGATATATCTTCTGTGAAACACACTGAGCCAAACCCCAGCAAAATCCATCATTTTTTTAAGGGGAGGAAAAAAAAAAGAGAGGGAAGATTTCCTGGCGCTTGAACATCTGCTTCAAGCAGTTGAAAAACTACAGTCCAGTGTTAATTTAAACTTCCTTATAACCCAGTTCAACATTTGGAGTGCAAACACTGTTAATAGGATGGGAACCAGGGTGGTGGTGGTTTCCTTACTATATTGGGAAACAAAGCCAGGACAAAACTAGCTTGAGATAGACTTTTTGTTTACACTGCTGACCCATCTGTCTTCATTAATGCATTATTTACAGGAAAAGTTAAAAAATTAGCATCTGCTCCCTCTTCACTTGCAACAGCAACAAATAAAGGCTGAATGGTTCATTTGCCCTCGACTAAAAATGGAAATTCTTATCAGCACCCCTTGGATGAAGAGGTTACTATATGGAGTATATTATTGTTGAGTATTAGTCCTGGCACTAGGCATTTTGTCCAGAGCTGGGTGTTTCTAGCACAGGCAACATGGGGAGTGAAGAGTGGTCATTTTAAGCACAAACCTGGCTGCTAGGCACCCTGTGTGGCTCTCCTCCCCACCTTGCTCGCCTTCACCCCCTGTCACTGCCCACCCACCCAGGCCTGGGCGAGAGGAGCCTTTCCCTGGGCACGGGACGGGACCCACGGGGCGTTGCTGCCCCTGGCAGAGGAGCAGCTCACTGGGGAAGCACAAAGCTGTTGATAGTGGTAGAAGGGGCAGCTGTCAGAATTACTGCTTCTTTTCCCAGATAGAAGTGGAGGGAAACGTCCACCTTCTGATACCCTTGTCAAGAAGATGAATAGTGGAAGAGGGTCCCGCTCCCCCCGCCGAGGTCTTGGCACCGTCTCCTGCAGCAAGTGAGTGCATTTGCCTTCCCATGTATGTGAGTAACTGACAACTGCTCTCCTGCCTCTCAAGGAGTCACTTCAGATGTCAGTAAGAGAAGGATTTGCGCTGTCGATTAGCTGTGAAAAGCTCTGCTTCCAACCCCATCTCGCCATGCAGCACTGCTGGCAAAACTCACTAGGACACTGCTGCTTTATTCCAGAAAACTGAGTGGCTTCTGAGAGCAGACAATGCCAGAAAATACAGCAGAGTTTTGGTAACATAAACTCCACAGTAAACCCAGCTCGGTGCAGATGCTTGCACTGGAGATGGGAAGTTTGCTTACTCGTTTTAGGCTGTTGGATACGTGCCCAGTATGATTCTGTTCACGATGCAAATTGATCAACCTCCTCAGCATTTCAAGGGCTTGGTGGGACCTTTGATTGCGTTTTTTAAGTAAACAGAGGAAACATGAGGGATAAAAGCAGTAAACATGACTGCAATAAGGGAAATGATATGAGAGGAATGGATTTCCTTGACAGAGAGCAATGCTTCCTGAAATGAGGATGGTTTTCCCCCTTGCTCCAAATATTAAACTTTCTGTGATGCCCCAAGATATGGCCAAAAAAGTCAATACACTTTATTTCAAATGGGAGGCTGCAGTACCATTAACTCCATATAACATAACTGTGTTTTACAGAAGTTGATGCCTGTCCTATCTGCAGCAACTTCAGTATGAAGGGATGCTCACTGCAGCATTAGAGCTCCCCAAACAATACCCTTCAGTTCGTGCTGCTGAGGCTCTCCAGGCTGTGAGCTTCAGATGGTGTTGAAAAGATAGGTGTCAAGTTAAGTGAGAAGGTTTAAATACAGGGTGGTCTCTGAACTCGAGTACAGTAGCTAACTAGCAACAGTGGCTAAACAACAGTCCAACCTTCCTTAGCTCTCAGGTTTATGTTGGCTTTGCTGTAGCAACTCCTTATCTCCCCGGAGATTAGAGCATTTTAGATCAGTTGTTGTGAGATTTGGTGGAATCCATTTCCTGAGCTGTCACCACTGGCTAATCAGCCAGAGTTGAAATGAGAAGCTGTGGGAGAGTGGGAAAGCAGAACCCGTTATCCTGCAGCTCTGAGCATGCTCTGCTTACCAGATTATAGATGCTCAGCTCAAGATACTGCTACATGGGATCCAGCAGCCTGAAACAGCACAGCTGAACTGCAGACAGATCAAATATCTTATTACAGGCACACCAGGCCCTTCTACCATTTCTGCAAGTGCTGGTAGCTGGCAGAACTGCTCACCAGGTGCTGCTTACTGTGCTTGCTCTGCACCGGGTCTGCACTGTGAAATCCCAACCTGAATTCCTCTGTGGGTTAAAATGGGAGTGAGGATCCAGGGGAGACTGAGACCCACAGGGTGTGGAGACTCCTTGGCTGATCCAGCTGTTGAAACAGTTCAAGTGATTTGATCTTGGCTTACAGTAGTTGTTCTGCTGCTGAGATAGCCACAGGATAGCCTGACACCACAAGCACAACCTGCTACCCTACCCAGCATGCCACTTGCAGCTCTGCAGCAGTTTGGAAGGCATTCTCTGAGGGAAGCAGGATGCCTTCAGCAGTTGCCTGACTGAACATCCTCCTTTTCCTGTGGGATTTCTCTAGCTCACATCATTCCTTGGTCCTTTTCAGTCCTCCATCAATCAACAACTTGCACCAGCTGCAAATTTGGCCCAATAATATTGATTGCACGTCTCAGGCTTCCTCCTTCCCCCCTAATTAGTGTGTTAGAGATAAGCAGCGTGCCCGAGGAAGGAGCTAATGGCAGCGGGAGCAGCTGAGCTGCACGGGCCCTGTGTCCTTCCTGACAGGGCTGCCACCCGCCTTCCTCCCTGACACTGTTCAGGGCACTGCCTGCACCACTAATGAGCTCCAGCCCAGACAAACAATTCAGACAGGGGCCTCAGTGAGCTCCCCAGAGCTGATTAACCCCTGCGCTTACCACGGGAGAGTGACTTGTGAGATAGCACTGCTGGGCAAGCTGTGGGCAGCACACATGTGGAAACTGCAGCCTTCGAGGTCCTGGGAAGCCACTGGAAAAAATAGCACCTCTGTGAGCAATTGATTTGTACCCCTATATCCACTCTCTTCTGGCTGCTCCATCAGTAACCATCCTGCTTTTGCATCACTCTCTCATTCCTGCATCGTTTCTTCTCAGGGAAAAAACAAAGTTTTCACCACTGACACCAACACTGTCAGCATTCCTGACCTAAACCCTCCAGCCTACAGCTTGTATCAGGAGGGGGCCTGTGCCAAGGTTGTGACAACATTCCAGTTTCCAGTGGACATATGACCTGTCACTCCTGCCTGTAGCTGACTCCTTTTCCGTGCAGTGAGCTCTCTGAGGTTTGCCAAAGGTTGAGCACACCCTGCAGTCTTGCAGTGGCAGCACCACTAAGCTCTCTGCTCTGCCCTGTGTCTTTACTGTTAGGAAAACTGCTCCCAAATCCACGTTGCTCACCTGGATGCTGTATTTGGATGTAGTCCTTATTTCTTAAGAAATCAAGTTCCTAATTAACTGCTGAGCAGTTCCATTTATGGGAATTACCTGTTGGAAAACTCTTGTGAAGGAAAACAGCTAAAAGGGTCAGTTCTGCATGGAGACCATGCACACGGTGAGCAGTTGGCAATGAGATCACCCACAGAAGCAGCTGTCCCAGCTGGAGCCCCTGTGCAGCACCATGGAAGCATTCAGGGCATTTATCTGCTTGAACAATTCAGAATCCCTAAACTTTCGGGTTTTTGTGCTGGAATAGAGGAGCATTTTCTCCACAGGAGTGCTTATTCCAGCAGCTCCTGTCCCTGCTCCCCTGGCCACTTCCTCCTGCCCCAGGTGGGTCCTCCCTTCACCAGGATGCTCCTTTTGGCCAGGTTGTCTATTCCTCATTGCAGAAGGATGGCAGGGGAACAGCAGGGTGGCTTCCAGGAAGGCCTTGGATGAAAGTCTGAGGCCTTTTTTTTTTGTCTCCCCACCTTAGTGAACAGCTATTTATCCACAAAGTCTCACTTACAGACTTTTCTTCTTAAAAACACCCTGTTTGGGGATTTCTTTCAGCTCCCACATGAAGGAAGGAGGGACTCATTCCTGGGGAGAACAACATGTTCTCACTGCTTTGCTCTCCGAAATAGTGGCTGGATACTCTTCCTGCACGTCCACCTCGCCTCCCACAACAACTTGATATTTTATGCAGTAGCCAAGCTAAAAAAGGAAAGTTACTATCATGCCAAAAATGCAACTTTGATAAAATAAGAGGGGTAGGTCGGCAGAAGCGTGACTGGCTCGTGATCCAAAGAGAATAACATGGGAAGGATAATTTTACTTTCCTGCCTCTCACACCCACCAAACGCCCCTAGACAATGAAGGGAGTTCCTAAATGAAGACACCAAAGACCTAAGAAGAGCAAAAATTGTTTTGCTTTAACACAAAGAATGTGACAGTGGGAGCAGGATGGAAATTGCATCCTAAAAGGTGTCGTGTCCTCACCCCACATACAAGGTTTAGCAGTTTAGATGAGTTCAGGTCTGTGGGTTTAATTGCCCTGTGACATTTAAAGGAAGAGGAAAATACTCAGTATGTTTTGTGGGTTACCCTGCACTCTCATTGCCTTCAAGGGGATGCTCTTGTGTCCTCTGGCAGTGCAGTGTGAGGGTTAAGGGGGGTGAAAATCTGCTTTTTGTACAGTTTCCAAACCCACAGTGCCCAGGACAGGGTTGAAAAGGATCTTTCTAAGACTCTATTCTCTGTAACAGACAGTCTGTTGTTCCTTTATATGATAGCAGTAGGTTCACAGTTTCTAGGGTATCCATAATCAATATTTAAAGCCTTCTCAGCTGAAAATCAGCCACCAGACAACCCTCCCTCCAGGAGTTTGTAATGCCCCTTGCAGCAGGGAGGAACAGCAGGCCCTGCATCAGGTACAGGAGGTGCTGTCTCTGCTACTCCTTCCCCAAAACTTCATGTCTTGGCTGCAAAAAGAGGGGGAGGAAGAAAATGCAGGTTGTATCAGTCAGTTTTGGGGGATCTCATCCAACAGAAGATCTGAAAGTACATTAAATCCAGAGTAGGGTTTGGGCACTGCCAGTGTCCAGGTGTGGCCCTGGCATTTGCGTGGCTGATGCATGAGGGTGTAGCCCTGGGGCTGGCAGGGGTGCACAGCTCCCTCAGCTCTGGCATGGGCACATCCACGCTTCTCTGTGGCTGGAAAAAAGATCAATTCCTAAAAAAGGAAAATGCTACTTATGTCCCAGCACCCAGCAGCAGTCCCAGCTCATGGGATGCCTGCATTACTCTCAGAGCCTGTTCACTCCCCCCACACATTTAGGAATTTCCAGCCCACCTGACCTCTATTGGAAAGTCTATCTTCTAAATATGACCACTATAAACACTCCACATTTTAATGGGCAGAATATCTTCAAAGAAATGGCTCTGATCTTCAGAAAGAGTCATGGTCTGACAGAGGTTGTTTTGCCTATCTGCAGCGGAAGGGGAGGAATGCAGAGTTTATACTGAAATAACGTGCACTTGTCCTAATCACAGGACTTCTGAGCCTCAGCCAAGCCTCCTCACGTCACTGCACTCTGCTCTAGGCTGTGAAGGAGTTATTTGCCTCTTCACACTTTGATCTTTGCAGAAAAGAGCGTGTGGCATTTCCAGACCAGATGTTCACGACGTTTCTCCTGGGTCCGATGAGAAGTTTTTCCCTAAATGACTCCTGAGCCTCAAGCTCAGATTAGTGAAGAGTTCCTTGTACAGGTGAAAAATTAACATAAAGGCTTAAGTCACAGGGAATCATAGAATCATAGAAGGCAGCAAGTGGCAGGGAGAGACCCAACATCATCATTGAGGTGCAAGCCCAGGTTTCCACCAAGGTGGCTGAGGAAATCCTGTTCTGAGCTGATTAACTGATAAAAAAAACAAAAGCAAAGGCAGTAAAGAAGTCCAGATCTGTTATTGTTTGAAAACTGCCCGTCAGGGAAAATGCCTCATTTTCTGTAGTAGGTGAAGTTGCTGATGGATTCCCTCTGCACAAAGAGCTCTGTGTGTAGATGTCTGGAAGTGCTCTCCAAAGCTTGGGCTGGGTTTATATCCACATGGCTTTAAGGAGGAGTGATTTAAAGTAACTGAACAACCACTTCACTGAAGAGGTTTTTGTGATATGGTGATTTTATACCTGGAGCCTTGATACTAATGAGTGTGGCATAGTACGGTGGCTGATGCTGTGGAACACCTCTGCTCAGGGGACCCAGTGGGCTGCCTGGGCTTCTCCTGCTCTATAAGAGCAATATCTGACTCTACATGTTCGTGTGAACATCTCAGCTGTGGTGCCAACAGTGTCTGCAGCTCCCCATCCAGCTACCCCACACCTTGGGCCTTTTCTGTCTCCTTGGACCTGGGAGGTATGGACATTTGGTTCCACTCAGAAGCACTGTGGATGTCTCCAGCAGGAGCCAGCCAGCTGGCAGGTGGGATGCTTGCTGGTTTATTTTTGTAAGGGCTTCATGTGTCCTTAACCTGAACTCCTGAGTGAGATATTCCCACTGAGCAGCAAGAAGTGTTGGCCTGTTCAACAGGTAATGAGCAGCTGAAAGAGGAGTTGAAAGAAAGAAACCAAAAAAAACCAAACCAGCCTCTGACTTCTGGGCTCCTTCCTCTGAGCCAGCCTGCAGTCAGCAGCAGAGCACTGTCTGACACCAGTCCATGGCTCTGAACCTGCCTGGCCGTGCCGTGGGTTCCTGCAGCTGTGTTAGGTCTGTGCACAGCTGTCTGTCTTCTCCTAGTTGGTTTTGGTACCTGTTTTGCTCATGGATTTGGCTAAGCTTTTAATCTCCTCCTCAAGCATCTTGTTTCTCTTCTCCAAGTCCTCCTGTGAGCGCTCCATGTGCATCAACTTAAGCTCCAGCTCCTCAGACTTCTTCACCTCCTTCGTGATGGCCTCATTCAGCCTCACCACTTTGGCCCAGGTTTCATAGTTTTCCTTCTCAAGACTGCAAAGAGAAACAGAGTTTGAAAGGATTGGATCAGAAGAGTGCTGGGTAGTCATCCTCTGGCCCTGAAGCAATCTGTGTCATTAAGTAATAACTTAATCTGGAGGTGCTGTCCTGACCCCCTGACCCTCAGTGGCCACATACCATGATGAAACTGTGTACAGCATCTATAATAATATGATAGTGATGTATGAAGTCATATAACATGGATGGTTACAACTGATAATGTAATAATGCTCCTACTGCATTCTGGGTGGTCCAATAGTACAGTATTGTCATAATAACAAGAATGACTTGTACTGCTGCTGTAGGGACTGCTCTTGTAGTTACATGACATTAGAACTGTGTCGTGAGAGTGCAGCACGGGAGCACTGACTTCCAGAAAGGCTCCTAGACTGGTGTATTTTATCAGCAGTCATTCCCACGACACACAGGCAGGCATTGCTGGTGAATAAGGCAGTGCCATAGGGGTGCTGTAAGACCATGAGCTGCAGATTCCACACCCTGCAGAGAGCAGAAGTTTCCCTGCAGCGTCCTTACCTTTTAATTTGCTCCTCGTAGTCATTTTTCTGTACCTCCATTTCTTTTTCCAGCCTCAGGATCATGCTTTGCAGGAACTCTCTGTTCTCCTGCTCAGGCTTGGAGCCCTCGGCAGGGCTGCTGGTGGGACTGGCTGTTTCCTTTGGCTCGTGGCTGGGACTGGGGCAGGGTAGAAATTCCTTATCCGAGCCGCTGCTCGAAGGGCTGGAGCCGCTGCCCTCCCCGCGGTCTGCCTGGGAGGCAGGAGCCTTCTCATGAGCTGAGGCCCGGTGAAGGTCTAGCAGCTTGAAGAGATCATGAGACAGAGTTCTCTTGTGTCCCTCGGGGACCACAGAGCGTGTGCTGCCCCCCGGGGAGCTCTTCCAAAAGTCACCCGTTTTGTGGTTGCTGCCTTTGTCCCCCGGAGAAGCAGCTGCCAGGAGAGTTTTCCTGTTGGGTAAAGTCTGAGTTCTTTTCCTTGACTGTGTTTTCCACATTCCCAGAGTGTCTTTGGACCCATCATCCTCCCTGGGTGCAACTGAGCTCGCAGCTGGTGTGGGGGCACTGCCAGAATTCAGGTCCTCTCTCTGTAAAACAGACCCGTGGCATCAGGACAGCCAGGTCCTGCTTTTGAGCAGAGCCAGGCTGCAGTGGCTGCTGCCAGGGCACAGCCTGACACGCTGAAAAGAACGGCCACAGCTTTGCCATAAACCCAGAAACGCTGGTTTGAGTTGTTGTTAAAAACAACTTTTTTGCAGAGATTCTTCCTTCCTGAGAAAAGCCTTTAATCCTCAGTATCTTCAATTCTCCAGCATAAACTGAAAAGGTTTCATCTATTCTGCCCTTTAGCTAAATAACTTCAGGAGTTTTCATTTTTTCCCAGAAGAGCAGATTTTCCACAGGAAAGTGGAAAGTTGCTCTACATCCTTTTCCTGATGCAGATGTTCCAGGGATGACAGATACAGCCCTTTACCCTATTAATAGCAAATGCTCCTGGTGGCACTGACCTGTTAGATCCCATCATAATTAATCACACATTTATTAAGTTTCTGGTGTCTGAGCCTTACCATTTGCCTCTGGATCAGGCTCTTTGCCCTGGGCACTGCAGGGTCCTCTGCAGCATCCCAGCCCACAGAGCTGCGAGGGACAGGGGCTTTCTTGTCATTTTGGGCTGCAGGTGGAGAGGGTGGCACATCCTTGGATGGGGGAAAGAGGTCTGCATGGTCACTTATCATCACAGTCATCACCTTCTGGATCTGTGGTGTGCCTGGGAGAAATCAGAGACGTGTCAGCAGCAAAAAGTGTGACGGGCTCTCCACGCACACTCACATTTTCTGGTTGGTCTTTCTGGTGCACTTAGAAATGCAGGTGAGCAGCATCCTAAAAACAAAGGGAGGTATTTTTATATCATCCCAGAATAGCAAGAGTAGAATATGGAGCACCTGAGACAGGAGTCTGCCCAGCTGCACCAAGCCACTACTTATGCTTCTTTGGCTTGGAAAGCCAACCACACAGGTCACCAGTACAGGTAAAGGGTCTTTGTCCTTAAAATAGCTCTATTAATTCTGAAGCATCTGGCCTTGCCCATGGGATTACTGTTTGGCTCAGCTAAACAGTCATTTCTTTGAGTTTCCTTTGCTTCTCGAAGAAGAATTTTGCACCTTCCTGCTCTAAGCACAAGAAAGGTGACTTCACCAAGTTCCTTTGGAGGGAACACACAGTGCAACTCCAGAGGGGGTTCTGTCAGCATAAACTCATTTATAGCCTACCTAACCCATGGCTTTCCTCTACCCTGCCATACTTACTGTACCCAAGCATGTATCTGGCTAATATCCATCAGTCTACTGTAGAAAAACTTTAATTTTAAGATTGTGGATGAACCTGAGTATTTCAGCACATCATAGGCTTCTATGACAATTATTCCAGGAGTCCCTTTTACCTCTCATAATAATTGCAGGGTCTTCTCTCTGGGGTCTGATGAGGTTAACTCCAATCACTGTTGCCAGGTTATCCACACTCATCTTGTTGACACTGGAGTTCAATTGTATTTCGTGTAGAAACCTGACAGAATCCAAGGGAAAATATTCCAAGTCAGAGAAGGAAGACTGCAGAACCCCTACACAGACACTGCTGTCAGATCCTGGCCAATCCATCCAGCTCTTCCTCTAAGTCTCAAAGAGAGAAACATATAATTGCCTTATAACTTCAAACTGGAGATGGATCTTACTGGTATCAGTAGAAAATCCATCATGTGATAATCAGGATCTGGTGCCTTGAGGGGAACCAAAATGCTGCTGAAGAGGAGCCAACCTTTGGGTATTTGTACTCACCAACACCAAATCTGAGCAGTTTATACCTTGTGCAGAGGACTGACCTGCAGATGTAGCTGAGGAGGTTGTAGTTGTCTCTGGGAAGCCGGGACAGTTGCTTCAGGAGTTCCTGGTGGCCCTAAATGCAAGACAAGAAAGAGTTCTATCAATATTCACAGATGCACATGGACTCAAGAATGGCTCGTGGTGCAGGCCATTGCCCAGCACTGCTGCTGACATAGCACCAAAGAGCAGGGTCCCCTCCAGGCCAGGGCATGTGTGATGAGCTCTTTGAAGGAGCTGATCACCCCCAGACTCACTGCATTTCTTATATGTAAACACCTAGGACATTTTTAACCTGAAGAGAAACAACCTACTAGAAACATTTGCCCTTGAAGTACAGGGCTGGACCCTGCAGCTCGGAGTGCTCGTGCTCCCAAGGATATCTGCCTTATCTTTGTCTTTATAGGAGCAGCATCTGTGAGTGGTTTGTTTGGCTTTTTTTCAGTGAAGAAGCTTATTTTCCACCAAAATATATAGTTAGGAAAAGCCAGTTCCCACGTGTTTTTCACTTCTCCCTCTCCCAGATCCCCACTTGCTTCCCCAGTCTCACCCAGAGCCCTCTGCCAGCTCTGCTCTCAGCTCAGGCTGATGGATGGTGCAGGAGATTGTTTCCTTCACACTCGTTTGCTGCAAGGGCTCAATGACAAGAGGTGCTGAGCAGCTCTTAGATCTGCTCCAGAAATTCAGTCTTTAAAGTGGACAAACCCACGTTGTCAATCTGGGAAACCCCGCTGGCTTTGGCAGCATCTGCAATTTTTTATGTTATTGGGTTTTTTTCAGATGGCAAAGCTCTGTCATTACTCAGCTTATAAAACACAGCTGAATATGCACCCGGCACCTCCAGCTCACAGGCCCTGGCACTGAAGCACAGCTTGTTTGAAGACCAGAAGGAGAGAAGTGAATCCATCTGCACCTTTGTGTCGTCCGTGTCCAGCGCCTGGCCGCAGCGCAGGAAATCCTCGTACTGCGCCCAGGGCACCGCCGGCTCCGGCAGCTCCCGCAGGTACAGTTTGAAAAGAGAGGCCACGGTGTGCACATCTGTGTCCCTGCAACACAGACAGCTGCTCAGACAATCCTGCCTGCTCTGGGAGCACGGCGCTGTCTGTAAGCTCTGTGGGTACATTCAGGAGGAAGAGCGGTGTAAATCAGGGTGTAAATCAGGGTGTAAATCAGGATGTCAGAGCAACCTGAGGGGAATCTGTCAGGCACCCCAGCCACGCAATGGCCCCAGATAGCAGGAAAGCAAATGCTTGGTGGAAAGCCCCACCATGGGGCCAGCAGGTCCCAGGCTGAGCCTCCCCAGCCCAGCTCACGAGGATTTGCACACAGACACTGTCTGGTGCTCACGTGTTTGGCAGGAGCTCCCCACTCCCCGCTCCCTGCTCCGCTGGCGAAGCTCGCCTGGGGTTTTCAAAGGTTAAAGCAATTACTGAAGATGTTCTGTTGGGACAGATGTTTGCAGCTTTGCATACCATATAGTTTACATTATGTCAAAAGGACACTGTCAAAATCATAAGCCTCTCGTTTGACCTACCTTGAAGTCCCTAAACTGTTATAAACTTCTAGCAAAAAACCCCCAGGTCATTTATTTTTAGGCTTGGTTGGGGATTTAAAAATACTGTTCTTTTTAGAAATGCACATAACCATAGAGGAGTTTTTTCAGAGCTGTATTTTTGTAGGGCCTGCCAATAGACACCATAAGCATTGTGGAGACAGCAATTTTCTAATGCTCCCCACCCAATCCCACTACGTTTGTGTGTGTGAGCACGTCTGTGCAGACCCAGAAAAGGCTGCCAAGATGTCAGTGAAGGTTAAGCCAGCACCTTGCAGCATTCAGGTCACTGGTAACCGCATGATTTGTCTTCCTCCTCACTAAGAAAATGTTTTGGTTGAAGTGCATGGGGGTTGCAGGGACCCTGAGATCACCGCAGCACGGTGTTCACAGTGCAGAGTGCTGGGAAAAGGGCCAAACTCCCTCAGCCTGCCCCCTGCAAACCACAGCTCTGCAAAAAGCAAAAGAAAAAGCTTCATCTTCCTATGATCCCTATGCAGGTGACAGCAGCAAAGCTCTTGGCAGGACTCTGGCACCCAGAAAGCAGAAGATACTCAGCTGTGAAACAGCCAGGACAGTGATGCTCCCAGAGCAGCCGTGGCTCTCGCTTGGTGTGGGGATTATTGAGGTAAAAGTGATGTTTTTTTCCTAACAAAGGTGCATAAAGCTGGGTAAAAACAGGAAAGGTTTTGCAGCCAGGGACAGGCCTGAGAAGCCCCTGCACTCCGCTCAGGCAAACTGTTCTGCACAGTGGTCCCAGGAAGCTCTGGGGTTTGGGTGCTTCCCTCCCACAAGCACCCCAGATTTCACCAGTGATGCTGTATGGGGAAGCTGCCGAGGTCTGCACAGATGGGGTGTCACCACAGGCCAGTATTGGACACCTTCATACACATGCCTGGACAGCTATATGTGCCTGGGCGTCTCTGTGTGCCTGGACAGCTGTATGTGCCTAGGCATCTCTATGTACCTGGGCATCTATATGTGCCTGGGCATCTCTATGTGCCTAGGCATCTCTATGTACCTGGGCATCTCTATGTGCCTGGGCAGTTATATGTGCCTGGACAGCTGTATGTGCCTGGGTATCTCTATGTACCTGGGCATCAATATGTGCCTGGGCATCTCTATGTGCCTGGGCATCTCTATGTACCTGGGCATCTCTATGTGCCTGGGCACTCCTTGTCTCTTATGCCTCCACTGTGGTTTCTGCTGAATCCTCTCTCCTTGCCAAGCCCTTCTGGAGGGTGTAGGTTTGCTACAGGCACAGCTGGGCTCTCGGGGACAGGGAGGGGTTAGACAGGCTGCTTTTCCCTGGCTTGTGGGGTGTATTAGTCCTGGGTGAGCCGGGAGGGAGAACCAGCATTACCGGTCAAACGACGGCCTCTCTCCCGCGTCGAAGGCCTCCCTGAGCTGCCTCACCAGGTTGTCTTGGCCCGGCAGGCGGAAGATGCCCTCCTCGCTCACCCCGTGCTCCCGGATGAACTCTGCACACTCCTGCACCAGGATGGGCACCTGGTGCTGCCCGAACTTCTGCTCGTAGGTCATGGTGTCTGCCAGGTGCTGCCCGAACACCGCTGGGGAAAGGACAGAGGACATCACCTACCAAAGTGGCTCAGGTGCAAAGGTGGCAGCAGTAGCTGCCTCTCCAATAGCACAGGGGCTACAAGAAGTCTGCAAACTGGGGAAAAGCAGAACTTCTTCCAAAGAAATAATAGCAAAATAATAATAATAATAATAATAATAATAATAATAATAATAATAATAATAATAATAATAATAATAGCAAAATACAAGTAATAATCTACAATGGCACAAATACATGCCCTGGTAGCAGTGAACCTGCTGCCACAAGCCTCCATGTGAGCAGGGCGATGGCACAGCCAAGGTAGGCTGCAGAGAAAATGGGAGCAGAAGGGCTGGGCTGAGAAGGAAAAGCTGGAAGAAAAGCAAAGCAAGGAAATCAACATGTGAAAGGCAAGATTTTTCAATGGAAATTATCCCTGGAAATCAGTTGTTTTCAAGAACGTTTTCTGGGGTCAGTAAGTCAATGAGGAAGTTCACAACGGAGGTTGAAACCAGCCCAGAAATCTTCATTTGTGCTTGGCTGCTGTTTCCTTAAGGCTGCCTGTTTGCAGCAGAGCCAGAAGCACCGGGTCAGTCTGGCAGAGGCTTCCTGAGGTGTTACAAACGACAGTCACATTACAGCTCTGCTTTCAAGAATGTATGAGCCCAGCTTTGAAATCCTTGCCCAGAAGTACTGCAGACCACAAGACAGTAGGAAATAGCCTCTCTGGGAGTTGTCCCTGCTCCCCTTTACCTCCAGATGATGACACCAGGACCCGTCGGATGGATTTAACCCATTCCTCCATCTCAGACTGGGAATTAGCCATGAGCACACAGGTGTCCTGCCCTGCCCGGGTCTGCTCTCCGGAGGCACCTGCAAAAAGCCATGTAGGCATCATTTATAGAGAGGATCAGAGGAGAAAAAAACCCATTCTTATTGTTTTCTTTGGTAAATGCTTTTGGCTCAGAATTTCCCTGTTGGAGTCTGGCTGTGAAATGAAGCAGAGCTCAACATTTCACCCTTGCTGAAGAAAGGAACAGAAACTGCTGAACACTGCAGCTTGGGAAGGCTGCTCAGCCTGGGCCCTCCTCTAGCCCTACCAGGCCAGTAGTGAAGGCAAGACAGGAGTTTCCATGTGAAACACAGTGTGGGGACCTTGAAAGGAATGGGAGCAAAAGGACCAGCAAAATAACTTCCCAGATAATCGTGGGCGAAGACCCCAGCCCAAAAGAGTGCAACAGAGAGGAGTGAAGCATCCTCACCTGGGATGATTTCAAAGATAAATTTCCCTCCTTCCTCTGGGTTGCTGGCCACCTCCTTGATGGTGCTTCCCTGGAGAGAAAGGCAGCCCTAGAAGGAAGCAGAGCAGATGCTGAACATGCCTGTGCCCCATTCCCCAAGGCTGATGCCAGCTCTGCCAGCACTGAAGATCCAGCTCCCTCTTTCAGACAGGCTGCAGGAGCTGGTAGCCTATAGATATATTTATATGCTACAAATGACTTTACAAAGAATAGGGGACACTTCTTAAATGCTTTTTTTTTTTTTTTTTTTTATGAAGTGACTCTCAGAATAAGTCGTTTATTTTACTCTTTTTTTTTCTCTTTTCTCATGTTTCCTTAACCCCTGGTGGGCATGGAAGAAGAGAGTGCAAAGGGACTTGGCAAAACACCAGAGCATCCTGTCTCTGCTACACTGGAGCAGGAAAACTCTTCCTTTAACACAGCATTGCTGAAACCCCAAAACCAAACCTGAGGTTTGCAGGAGAGGAGTGGAGAAAATGGAGGGGAAATAAAAACAAAACCAAAGTGGAAATCAGCCATTTCTTTGGTCCCTTCCTTCCCCAGCTGCTGTGGCAGGGGCAGGCAGCTCTGTCCCCGCGGAGGGGATGGGTGGGGACCAGCAAGTGTGTGAGTCAGCACGGGGCAGGAAACACGGCAGTGAAATGTCTCGGAGGTTTCAGCCTCTGGAGCCACCCGGCTCCCACGAGCAGCCAGGACCCACCAGTGCTGCAGAGCCCAGCCAGCCTGCAACAGACTCAGGTCACAGCCAGAGCACCATCAGTAACAAGCAGCATTTTACTGCACCCTCTGTTTCCGTGTCCCGTTTACGACTGGGGAGAGCTCCTCCCAGTTGCCCCTGGAATGGGGCAAAGCCAGAACTAGGACCTGGATCCCACCAGGCTCACGCCTGTGCTCTCACCCCCAGGATCTACTGATCACCCTCCTCTCAGGACTGTTTCCTATCTTGAAATTAGTTTTGCTGCCAGTAGCAATTTGAACAGAGAATGGCTTTTCCTGAAAAGGGGAGGACATTTCCCAGAACAATAGAAATATGGTGGATATTAAAAAAATTAAGTTATAATATGGAGAAAATGGTTGGAAACATACAAAGCTATCCATATAAATTGGGAAAACGACCTGATTTCTCCCTG